>NW_026474722.1:2500-10439 GCF_026875155.1 Cherax quadricarinatus
TGTGTGTGTGTGTGTTGTGTGTGTGTGTGTGTGTGTGTGTGTGGTGTTGTGTGTGTGTGTGTGTGTATGTACTCACCTATATGGGGTTTGCAGGGGCCGAAGTCATAGCTCCTGCCCGCCTTTTCACTGGTCGATACTAATTCACTCTCTCCCTGCTCCATGATATTTGTCATACCTCTTCTTAAAGCTATTTATGGAACTTGATTCCACTAATTCACTCTCCAGATTATTCCAGTTCCTGACAACTCTAAGACTAAATAAATAATTCCTAACATCCCTATGACTCATCTGGGTTTTCAGCTTCCAATTGTGTCCCCTTGTTACTGTGTCCAATCTCTGGAACATCTTGTCATTGTCCACCTTGTCATTTTCTTTCAGTATTTTGTATGTCGTTATCATGTCCCCCTATCTCTCCTGTCCTCCAGTGTTGTCAGATTGATTTCTCTTAACCTCTTCTCGTAGGACATACCTCTTAGCTCTGGGACTAGACTTGTTGTTTGGCTAGGTGTGGGTTCCAAAATGGTGCCGCATACTCCAATATGAGCCTAACGTACACGGTGTACAGAGTCCTGAACGATTCCTTATTAAGATGTCGGAATGCTGTTCTGAGGTTTGCTAGGCACCCATGTGCTGCAGCAGTTATTTGGTTGATGTGCGCTTCAGGAGATGTGCCTGGTGTTATACTCACCCCAAGATCTTTTTCCTTGAGTGATGTTTGTAGTCTCTGGCCCCCTAGACTGTACTCCGTCTGCGGTCTTCTTTGCCCTTCCCCCAATCTTCAATGATTTGCACTTGGTGGGATTAAAACTCCAGGAGCCAATTGCTGGACCAGGTCTGCAGCCTGTCCAGATCCCTTCGTAGTTCTGCCTGGTCTTCGATCAACTTCTCGTCAACTTCACGTCATCTGCAAACAGGGCACTTCGGGTCTATTCCTTCCCTCATGTCGTTCACAAATACCAGAAACAGCACTGGTCCTAGGACTGACCCTGTGAGACTCCGATGGTCACAGGTCCCTTTACTCTGACACCTCGCCCGTACCATGACTCGCTGCTGTCTTCCTGAAAAGTATTCCCTGATCCATTGTAGTGCCTTTCCTGTTATCCCTGCTTGTTCCTCCAGTTTTTGCATAATCTCTTGTGTGGAACTGTGTCAAACGCCTTCTTGCAGTCCAAGAAAATGCAATCCCCCCCCCCTCTCTCTCTTGTCTTACTGCTGTCCCCTTTGTCATAGAACTCCATTTAGGTTTGTGACAAGGATTTCCCACCCCTGAAACCATGTTGGCTGCTGTTGATGAGATCATTCCTTTCTAGGTTTTTCCACCACTCTTCTCCTGATAATCTTCTCCATGACTTTGCATACTATACATGTCAGTGACACTGGTCTGTAGTTTAATGCTTCATGTCTGTCTCCTTTTTTAAAGATTGGGACTACATTTGCTGTCTTCCATGCCTCAGGCACTCTCCCTTTCGATAGATGTATTGAATATTGTTGTTAGGGGTACACATAGTGCCTCTCCTCACTCTCTCAGGACCCATGGAGAGAAGTTATCTGGCCCCATTGCCTTTGAGGTATCTAGCTCACTCAGAAGCCTCTTCACTTCTTCCTCGGTTGTGTGCACTGTGTCCAGCACATGGTGGTGTGCCCCACCTCTCAGTCTTTCTGGAGCCCCTTCTGTCTCCTCTGTGAACACTTCTTTGAATCTCTAGTTGAGTTCCTCACATACTTCACGGTCATTTCTTGTTGTCTCTCCTCCTTCCTTCCTTAGTCTGATTACCTGGTCCTTGACTGTTGTGTGTGTGTGTATGTGTGTGTGTGTGTGTGTGTGTACTCACCTAACTGTGGTTGCAGAGGTCGATTCATAGCTCCTGGCCCCGCCTCTTCACTGGTCGCTACTAGGCCCACTTTCTCCTTGCTGTGTGTGTGTGAGTGTGTGTATGTGTACTCACCTAACTGTGGTTTTCAGAGATCGATTCATAGCTCCTGCCCGCCTCTTTATGGTCGCTACTAGGCCCACTCTCTCCTTGCTGTGTGTGTGTGTGTGTGTGTGTGTGTGTGTGTGTGTTACTAGTGAAAAAAACTTGTGTGTGTGTGTACTCATTTATTCACCGATTTTTTGGTTTCAGGGGTGAATTGCAGTTCCTGGGCCTCTCTTGATCCTCGTCGTATCTACTCTTTAAGCTGAGTATTGTATTTGACTCCACTACGCCATACCCAAGTCACTCCATACTTCAACCATCCCCACAAAAAAAAAATCCTGACCTAACTATACTCAACTGCTTATTAACTTCCATCGGGTCCCTTTGATCCTGGTCCTCTTAATACAGTCTATCCTTATCTTCCCTATCAATTTTCCTCACCACAACATTCCCCCCATGAAAAACAGGGGCGCCACGAGTACACTGAGACAACTCAATAAATGTCCCGGGGGCCCCAAAATTGTTCAATTGCCGCCCAGCATACGTAAAGGGATTACCAATAGACCCCTGGCTGTCTTCAAGAAGGCACTGGAGAGGTACCTAAAGTCAGTACCTGACCAAACCAGGCTGTGGTTCGTACGTCAGCTTGCGTGCGGCCAGCAGTAACAGCCTGGTTGAATAAGACCCCGAACCCCGATGAGGCCTGGTCTCAAACCCCGGGCCGCGGGGCATTGACCCCGAAATCCTTCCAGGGTAAACGACTCATGGGTCACCACAGTGACATTGGTTTACAGTGGTGGCCTATGCTAACCTTATGGTGTACAAATATACCTAGCTGGATTAATTTACTGTCCCAGCGGGCCCGAGTGGTTACACCTGGCCTGGTTTTTTTAAAATTTCCTTGCCGCGAGTTCAATCCTCATCCGTCCCGTGGTCAATTCTCACCATTTTATACGTTGTAACTGTCTACCTGTTAGTACGGACTAGTCTGGTTGAAAACCTTTTAAAACCTCTTTAAACTCTTTATATGTTCCCAGGTGGGGTCCCCATGAGGGGGCAGCATTCTTAGCATTGCCCTAACATATTCGCAAATAACTTCTAAAGGGATTCTTTGTTAAAGTTCCTGAACGCTAATAAGGTAAATGTGGTCATAGGTGAGGGTGGCAAGGTGGGCGTAGTGCGGGGGTGGCAGGCCCGGGGAAAAGTGGGTTGGGTGGTAGGAGTGGGGGCAAGTGTGGGTGAAAAAGTGGGGGGGGTGTGGGTAAAGTACCCTTCGAATTCCCAAATACATTCCCACTGTGGGAACACCCACACTCCCCCCCACACCCACACCCACCCTACCACCCCTCACCCTGTAACAACACTAAGCGATAAGCAAAACGCCCCCCAAACCCCGAAAAAATCCCCCTAACCCCCCAATCCCCCTGAACCAAAAAAATAAAAAACATAAATGAAAACCCCCCCTACAAAAAACATCCCCAAACTTAAAACCTAAAAGTTGTATACAGCACCAAACTGCACACCACAATGAACCCAATCCCCCCTGAAACCCCCAACTCACCCCTGCACACCCCACTACCCCGCCACCCACCTCACCCTAACACCCACATCCCCCCTGCACACCCACACCCCCCCCCTAACCCCCCACTCACCCTAACCCCCAACTCACCATGTACACCCACCATGTCGTATCACGCACTCAACGACACCCCATACACCCAATTTTCCCCCGAACACCCACACCACCCCTGCAACCCACACCACCCGTTACACCCCCACACTCACTCGTACCCCCACACTCACCCCCGCACCCCTCATCCCCTCTACAACCCGCACTCACCCCTGCAACCCCAGTCCCCCCTACCCCCCACACCCCCAACCTGCACGCCCACAAGCCCCCGCGCCCCTTCATCACCCTTAAACCCACACCCCACCCCTGCACAACCCACCACTCCTGCACCCCCCACACTCCCAAAAACCCACACTCCCCCCCCGACAGTTGTGTGTGTGTTTCCCCTTGCAGGACAGAAAGCAAGGAAGCACCACACAACTACTCTCAGAACCCATAAAACCTATCACACCTCCCAACACACCCTAAAATCCATCCCACAGCCCCACCCAAAACCCCAAAGCTATAAAAACCCCACGTATCCACCAGGTCTCCCCCCCCCACGGGCCCCCCCAAACCCACAGTTTTGGGGAAAGGAAACTGAAGGTATGGTACACAAACGCTGATGGAAAAAAAATAAGTGGAGGAGTGGAAAGAAGAGTAAAAAGAAGCATCCCGGGACATAAGCTTCACAGAAACCAAGCTTACAGGTTGATAACAGATCCCACTTCAACGGGATACCAATCCTGAGGAAAGAAGAGGGAACAGGGGGGGTGGAGGAGTGGCGTTGCTGATCAAAAAACGCTGGAATTTTGATGATGGAGGAGAAGTAGCGGGAAGAAAGTGTTCTTGGGGGAAAACTTCACTCTGGAGGTCCCAGGTGGTAAAAGCATGATGTATAACCCCACAGAACAGCGGAGGCCCAAAGGCAAAAAGTACGCGAGAGCAAAAGCATGGTTGACACATCTAGAGTGGCCAAAGAGCTCATGCATGCAGGGCAAAACCCTGATCATGGGGACTTTAACCCAAGGATAGATTGGGAGAACTTGGACCCACAGGGGGCCAAGATACTTGGAGGCTAAGATGATGGAGGGGGTTGGGGAACTTCATGTACCAAACGTAAGGGGCATACAAGGAGGAGGAGAGGATGAACCCCAAGGCTGGACTTAGTATTCACCTTCGTAGTGCAGATATCGAGGACATCACTTGAAAGACCCCCTTTGGGGGCCCGTGACCATGTGGTTTTAAAACTTCGAATACACAGTAGATAAAAGTGGAGGGAGAAGCGGAAGGCAGGACGAATGAAGCCAAACTCAAGAAAAGGGGGCTACACAGGAATGGGGGGGGGGGGGGGGGGGGGGGGGGGGGGGGGGGGGGGGGGGGGGGGGGGGGTAGAAAAACCGAGGCCCCTGGACCCAAAAATGCAGGGGGAAAAAAAAAGTTTTGGGGAATGGAAAGTATGAAGGCAAAACCCCGGGTAGGGAGGTTGACCCAAGGTAACAGATAAGAAAAGGGGGCCCAAAGGTTTAAAATGCCCAAAAAAACCCCCTTTTAGCCAAAAAAGAAAAAAAGCAAAGGAAACCCCGGGTAAGGGAAAAGGGAGCCCAAAAAAATACCCCAAAAGGGGAACCCAAAGGCCCAAAGGCCACGAGGGCCCAAAACCCCCCCCACCCGAACGCCCCCCCAAAAAACCGGGGTAAAAAAACCAAAAACCCCCCGCCCCCCGGGAAAAAACCCCCGCAAACCCCCCCCAAAAAAAACCCCCCCCACCCAAACCAGGGCCCCAACCGGGAAAAAACCAAAACCCCCCCCCCCCCCCCCCCAAATTTTCCCCCCAAAAACCCCCAGGCTTTTAAACCCCCCAAACAACACCGACATGGAATTTGGGTACCCCAGGGTGGAGAAAAATTCCCCCCCCCAAAAAAGAGGGAGAAGCAAAATAAGAATCGTGCCCCAAACCCCCCAAAGTTGCAAAAAACGAGGAAAGAAAAAGGAAGGTTTTAACAATACAGGAATTTCCAAAAACACCCCCAGGGTTTAGGGACGAAACCTGTGTCACAAACCTACTGGGGGTTCTTTTTGGAAAGCAGAAGAAAAAAAGGAGGGGTGAGATTTTATGAAAGAACATAGCAGCGAAAGAAAAAATCTGACGAAACTGTTTGTACAGCCACTCAGGAGGAAAACAACAGTCAAGGCAGGTAATTCAGGGTAAGGAAGGAAAGGAGGAGAGACAACAGGAAAATGGACCGGGAAGTATGTGAGAACTCAACAAGAGCGTCAAAGCAGTGTTTCACAGAGGAGACAGAAGGGACCCAGAAAAGCGGAAGGTGGGTGCACACCACCAAGATGCTGGACCAGTTCCACAACGAGGAAGAAGTGAAGATGCTTTGCTGTGAGTAGATAGATACTCAAAGGCAATGGGGCCAGTAACATCTCCCAAGTTAATATATATATTTATCTATTCTCAAATAGAACCCACCCACCCACAACCACACCCACTCTCTAACCATTTCTAAATCCTTATTCATGGAACCCTCAACCTGTAATTCCACCATACTTTATAACAATTATGCCCTCCCTTAACTCCTTACATAACTCCTATCTACATCCCAGTATTATATAATGCAAAATCAGGCGAACGCTTCTCAGGAGAAGCGATTGTGTGTGTGACACCTAGACCCTAATGATCTCAACAACAGCAGCCAGCATGGTTTCGGGACGGGAAATCCTGTGTCACAACCTAGCTGGATGAAACGTCGCGCTCACGCGCGCTCCAGCAAGTAAGACAGAGGAGAGAGGGTGGTGGATTGCATTTCTTGGACTGCAAGAATGCGTTTGACACAGTTCCACCCAAGAGCATTGTTGCAAAAAACTGGAGGACCAAGGCCGGGAATAACAGGGAAGGCACTTTACAATGGATCAGGGAATACTTGTCAGGATAGGACAGCCACGCGAGTCAGGGTACGTGGCGAGGGTGATCCAGAAGTGGGCACCATGTGGACCCGCGGGCGCTCACACAGCCAGTGGGTCATGTCCTAGACCAGGTGCTGTTTTCTTTGGTATTTTGTGACCGACATGGCGGAAGGAATAGACTCTGAGGATGTCCCGTTTGCAGATGACGTGAAGTTGATGAGAAGAATACACTCGATCGAGACCTGGCAGAACTACAAAGGATCTGGACAGGCTGCAGAACTGGTCCAGCAATTGGCTCCCTGCGAGTTCAATCACACAAGTGAAAGTCATGGAAGATTGGGGAAGGTGCAAAGAGGCCGCATACGGGTATCCAGTCTAGGGGTTAGGTCAGAGATACCAAACTCATCAAGGAAAAAGATCTTGGGGTGAGTATAACACCTGGCACATCTCCTGAAGCGCACATCAACCCACAAATAACTGGCTGCCAGCATATGGGCGCTAGCAAACTCAGCAGCATTTCCGACATCTTAAAAGGATTCGTTCAGGTCCCTGTACACCGGTATACGTTAGGCCCATATTGGAGTATGCGGCACCCGTTTGGACCACACCCTAGCCTAGCACGTAAAGAACTATGAGAAAGTGCCAAAGGTTTGACAACAAGACTATTCCCAGAGCTAAGAGGTCATGTCCTTCGAGGAGAGTTAAGGGAAATCAACTGACGACACTGGAGGTCAGGAGAGATAGGGGGGACATGATAACGACATACAAAAATATTGAGGGCAATTGACAAGGTGGACAAAAAACAGGATGTTCCAGGATTGGACACAGTACAAGGGACACAGTTGGAAGCATCAAAGACACGATGAATCACTGGGAGGTTAGGATGTATTTCTTCAGCACAACAGAGTATTCAGTATGTGGAATAGTTTGGGACGCTGATGTAGTGGAGGCAGGATCCATACATAGCTTTAAGCAGAGGTACGAGAAAGCTACGGCTCAGGGCAGAGTGACCTAGTAGCGATCAGTGAAGAGGCGGGGCCAGGAGTCGGACTCGACCCCGCAACCTCAACTAGGATGAGTACAACTAGGTGAGTACACCACACTCATCCCTGCACACCCACCACATGGCACACCCACACTCACCTCTGCACACCACACTCACTCTGACACCCACATCACCCTTTCACACCCACACTCACCCTTCACACCACATCACCCCTTCACACCCACACTCATCCTACACACCATATCACCCCCTGTACACGCCACTCACTCTGCCACACCAACACTCACCTCTGCACCACCCACACTCACCTTTCATACCCACACTCACCCTTCACTCCCACATCACCCCTACACTCCCACACTTAACCCCTGCACACCTACAAGTCACCCTACATTATCACACTTCACCACCTGCACACCCACCACTCACCTCTGGCACGCCCTCACTCACCCCTACTCACCCACAATCACACCTCACACCCACAATCACACCTGC
>NW_026474723.1:0-10942 GCF_026875155.1 Cherax quadricarinatus
CGTTTTATATCAAGGCGCTCCATTTTTTCTTTTCTATCGCCTGCAAAAAGCCTTTGCCAGTTACGATCATTGTGTAATAGCACACAAAATAGTGCAAAAAAAAATGGAAAAGTTAGCAGGATGAGTTTTAAATTTTCTAACAATTCGGACCCCCCCCAAAATAATAATCTCCAAAGTAAAATCAAGAGCTGCCACAGTAAAAAGACCTTGAACGAAACTTTGGATTCAAGAGATCCCGTATGTCTACTTAAAAGCTCGATCCTCAAAGCACAGTACTCACTCAAATTCTGTTTCTCATTTTCCTACCCGATACAGACAGAGACTACATCCATCATAGCACTGTATTATCCTGAGTACACCATATTACTCTGTGAATGGGGAGAGAGAGAAGAGAGAGAGAGAGAGAGAGAGAGAGAGAAGAGAGAGAGAGAGAGAGAGAGAGAGAGAGAGAGAGAGAGAGAGAGAGAGAGAAAGAAAGAGAGAAAAGAGAGAAAGAGAAAGAAGACAGAAAGAGAGAGAAAAGAGAGAGAAAGAGAGAGAAAGAGAGAAAGAGAGAGAAAGAAAAGAGAAAAAGGGAGAAAGAGAGAGAAAAGAGAGGGGAAAAGAGAGAGAAAGAGAAAGAGAGAGAAAAGAAGAGAGAAAGGGGAATGAGAGAGAGAGAGAGAGAGAGAGAGAGAGAGGGGAGAGGAGAAGAAGAGAGAGAGAGAGAGGGAGAGAGAGAGAGAGAGAGAGAGAGAGAGATGTACTGAAGACACAAAAAATCTCTAAGCTGATATAAACCAAGTCTTCCAGTGGTGGATGAAACGTGTGGTAGTTGAACTATACAGTGGATGAACACAACAAAAATTTAACGAAGACAAATTTCAATTACTGTGCTATGGGAAACTATATAAATAAAGCAAACTCAAATCATTCATTAGAGTGGAAGAGTGATAATGTCAGTGAAGAGTGATAATGTCAGTGGAAGAGTGATAATGAAGTTTGTTCTGTAGCCTACGTCTCTTCTTGCTTTCTCCTGCTTTTTCCACTACGGGTTTTTATGTCGTGTACACAAAATCTTGAGGGTTTTAAACTTTAGAGCGTGTAAAGGCGAAAAAAAAAACAAGCTGATACACACGCTTGGTGTTAAGGTCACATAGAGGTTATTTCGTGAAGCGCGTGTGGAAAGTGTCGACGCTCAGCGTTGTTAGTAGAAATCCGTGTATTGTGCCCGAATTGTGTTTTCTGGGGTCGAGACTCAGCTCCTGCCTTATCCATCTGACGTGTGTGACTGGTGGTGAACTGGTTATGTACAGCTTTAATGATCCTCGTGTAGTCGATAGGCTTAAAACCACATTAACCTTAACCATGTCTTGCAGTGAGACGGTCGATGGTAAATAGGAAACGTTGAATGTAAAATGTGCCTCACCATCAGCCTCAGCTCCATGGGTACTCACCTGGCTGAAAGTAATGGCAACACAACTATTACAACCCAGGAGTCCAAATGGCCTGTTAGCCTGGGTGTAAAGGGAGCAAAATAAACACAACAGAAAGGTTTTGACTTATATTATCCTTCACCAATTTAGAATAGCAATATGTACACTATATACACTATGTACAGTGATAGGTATTAGTGCACTCCACGGTAAGGAAGGCAGAATAGAAGCCACAAGAGAGCAGACCGTGCTTCAACCAGCTCTGGAATGGGAATGACAAGGGCAGACAGGAGAGTGGTACCCACATAACCTCTGCGATTGCCAAAACCATCTTCTTATTGGCTGGAACCTGGTTACTAGTTGAACGACGGGGCCCCATCGTCAACTCTTAGTTACTGGTTCGCTGGTTGGGGGAGATAGCCTGTAAATGAGGGTGTGTACATGCACCGAATAAAGGTTACGTACTCTTTGCATGCCACAACAACCATCGAAAATCTCTGTGAGAGCCATGTCCATCAAGACACGGTGAATCTTCAAGAAGATGTTAACTAAGTCTTCCAATGGGTAACTAGAAATAATATGATGTTCAGTTGCTAAATAAGACACATGTACAACATGTGCAACACAGGTACGGTTGAAAACATTAGACGTGTTTCCTTAAAACACTGCTGTCCAGTGTTCACCCATCAGTAAAATGAGTACCTGGTTGTTAGTCGACTGGTGTGGGTAGCATCCTGGGACAAAACTCACCTAATTTGCCGAAATGCTCAGCAAAACAAGGGACTTTCTATATAGTAGTATGTCATTGATGTCAGCTATGTACATGTACTTGTAGAAATAAAGATATTATATTATATTATTATTATTATTATTATTATTATTATTATATTATATGTATCTCTTTTTCCAAAACATTTCGCCTACACAGTAGGCGAAATGTTTTGGCTGCTTCCCTGTACGCTACTGAAGAAGTCTATTGTATAGGCAAAACGTTTCGGTATACAGATGCCTAACTTCTGCACATGTGTCTTATCAACGTGTCGTACTGTGTAACATTAGCATATTCATGATGTTCACTGAGGCTGTTACTGCTGGCTCGTGGTGCCAATAACCACCGGAATCGAGGAAAAGTGAGGCAGTCCCAAGGTAACCTGTAATAATGTTGGTAGAATTACCGACAATATTGTCGCAACATTTCGCTCTCCTGGAGAGCGAAATGTTGCCACAATAAGATGTTCGCATTAGTTAAACTTGTGTCCTTTTACCTAACGTAAGGTAACTTGTAGGTTCACCATTCAACTTGACCTACTTAAGTTGTTACGAAATTCATCAAAAAAGACAAGAAGAAGACAAAGTTGCGTGAAACAGCGTGAGTAATTAAAAGGTAGGCTGAATCAACTTATAAGTTAAACAAACTTGAGTGAAACTTGAACTATTTAATACCTGGTTACCTGGAGGTTTTTCCCGGGGATCAACGCCCCCGCGGCCGGTCCATGACCAGGCTTACCTTAATTATATGTCTATTATTATCTGGTTAATTGATACCTCATCCAAATGACCAAGATGATCTCTTAATGACTGTCAAAATCAACTTTAGATACATTATAATTATTATTTTTAAAATATTATTATTATTTTTAAATTATAGGGAAGCGTAAAGAAGGATGGGGAAGAATAGAGGAGGAGGAAGATTTAAAGACCAGGAGTGAAGGTTACAGATCATGCTCACATCACTTACAGTAAAAGGGACCTCCATGACCCCCAGACATGGGCCACTAATGGCCCTTAAGAAGGACCTTTCACTAGGGCTCTGCCACCTCTGCATGTCAGGGGTCAAAAATCATCAAGAACATTCCCTGCCACCCCTGTATGTCGGGAGTCATAAATCACGAACACCCCCTGCCACTGGGTCCAGTCTGGCGCTGGTTTCTGACAGCATCACTGTGATAATTGGGCATCATTTGTTAAGTGATGGTGTTAGCACTGCTACTGTTGTTACAAAAATTTCCCCTTTCAATGGATAAGAGTGCCTTGATATTGGTGAAAAAAATTTTGCTCTGGGGAAATTTCAGATCGGGCCACCCAATTTGGACACAAACTATTCCGAGGTGCGGGAGGGGTTCAGAACATAACCCTACTTTTCCATAAGTTCTTAACTTTATGTTAAGACAACTCATTTCAACGCTAAATTTTTAGGAGTGTATCCCTCGCGTTAAGAGAATTTTTATTTACCTACATTTCCCCAAATGTTGTTTGATCCTTTTGGGTTTAGGCGCTTCCTCATGAATATTATAATAATGAAAATAACAGGAACTGCAACCCACGTAGTTGTAACCTAACTTGACCTAACCTATCCTAACCTGACCTAACCTAACGTGACCTATCCTAACTTAACCTATCCTAATCTAACCTAAACAAGTTGACCTATCCTAACCTAACCTAACAATATCCTCTCCTAACCTAACCGACCTAACTTACCCTAACCTGATCTATCCTAACCTAACCTAACCTATCCCAACCTAACGCAACCCAATAAGAGATAGACGTCGGTGTGAGAACGTTAGAAAACTGACGTAGCTGAGCCTTCTATTAAGTAGCGACACTCCATAATGGAAGAAGCAATTATCGCAGCTACGACAGCGCCTACTCCAATGTTGATGCAGTGTTCCTGCGCTACTGCTATTTCCTGCCGCTGCTGTTCCTGCCATTGCTCCCTGTTCCTGTTGCGTTGTTGCTGCTGTTCCTCCGTGTTGTTTGTTGTTGCTGTTCCTGCTGTTTTGTTGCGTTCCTGCTGTTGTTGCTGTTCCTGCTGCTGTTGCTGTTCCTGTCACTGTTATTGCTGCTCCCTCCGCTGTTTTTGTTGCTGTTCCTGCCTGCTGTTTTGCTGTTTCCTCCCGTTGTTGCTGTTGCTGTTCCTTTGCCACTGTTTGTTGTTGCTGTTCCTGCCACTTGCTTTTCTGCTGTTCTGTTCCGCCACTGTTGTTATTGCTATTCCGGGTGTTGTTGCTGTTGCTGTTCCTGCTGCTGTTTGCTGTTTCCTGCCTCTTTTTGCTGTTCATACCGCTGTTGTTGCTGCTGTTCCGCTGCTGATGCTGATGCTGAGTCAGTGTAACTGGCCCCTGCAGTCCACTTTGCCTGAGAGGTAGTTGTGTCTTGTCCAAAGTATACACTCTAACAGCGCAAGGGGCTGTTAGAGGTCGATCTCTATGAGGGGCTGGTCTTCGACGCTGGCGAAAAGTTCTTCATCTAAGGACTTAGAGCTGCCCTCCTGTCCCTCAGATCAAACCTTATTTACCCACCCACATCTACCATTTCACAGGTTATCCTTATGGGTTTAGCGCTTCTCCATGATATTGATGATAATTATAATAAAAATAAAAATAGTTATCAATGATAATAAAATCACGTAAATAATAATAATAATAAGCAATAATAATAATAATAATAATAATAATAATAATAATAATAACACAAAAACAAAAGAATAATATATTATTATTATTATTATTATTATTATTATTATTTATATGTAAATGCTGTAAGAAGTACTCTCAGTGTACAGATATGGAAGTACTCTCTGTCTCTGAGATGTTACTATAAGTCAAGCATCTAAATCACCGGGAACTCTTAACACGCCTCAGATGTGCTCCTCGGAGTGAAGGTGTGAAAGATATATTAGGATTTACCCTGCAAAGTAATGTTGAGACTCATTCCAAATCTATACTGAAACAGCTGTATAAGAGGAGGGCTACGTGCACTACGAAAAAATTTTATATCGAGTAGTAATAGGTTCACTGAGAAGTATCTACTGCTGCTGCAGCTGCTGCTGCTGCTAATGCCTGTTACTATGACCACCACTACTACTATTACTACGCTGCTGCTACTACTGCTGCTGCTGCTACTACTACCATGTTTTTGTTGTTACTGCTACTATATTACTAAATACTACTGCTGCTGCTGATTCTGCTGGTACACTATTACTATTACTACTACTATTACTACTGCTGCTACTACTACTACTGCTGCTGCTACTACTACTACTACTACTACTATGCTGCTACTACTACTACTACTACTACTACTGCTGATGCTACTACTACTACTACTACTGCTGCAGCTGCGCACTATACTACTAAGTACTTTCTACTACTAAATGCTACTACTGTGCAAATACACTACTACTACTACTACTACTATTACTACTAGTACTTCTACTACTACTACTGCTACTGCTGTTACTACTACTACTACTACCAGTTATTGATTCTTCCTGGTTCACAGAGTAGCTCTGTAGAATATATAGTGCTAAGTGTTACTCCAAACCCTATCGGAGTATTGAAGTGATTTTTAATCAACATGAAGAGGTCTATCAGGTGATAAAGTGTTCTCGCTACCCCACTGTGACACTGTTGCTGTTAGAGGTCTGCATCCATCACAGCCTGGTTGATCTGGCACTCGTAGTGCTACAGACAAGCATGGCTGGGCTGACAGAACTGGAAGACTCTTGAAATCTTTTAAAGGTATATTAAGGGTAAGGTTTAACCCACCCACTCTTATTCCACGCCCCCCCCGCCCACTCAATACTAATACACCCACACCCAATAATGTTCGATAGCAACACTCCCCCCAACTAACTACATCAACCCCCCCCATCACCAGCTGTACAACAACACCCCTACTACCAAACCCTAACACCCACCACCACCACTGTTAAACATCCCCCACCCCACCAGCCCCCACAATCCCCCACTACCAGCTGGTCACCAGCACTCCCACCACCAGCACTCCCACCACAAGTACCCCCACCCGCACCCCACCACCAGTACCCCCACCCGCAACCCCACCACCAACACCTCCACCACCAAAACCTTGAGCACTCTCATCCCTCTCACTGGGACCACTAGTTTTGGCACTCGGCCAGGCCGCCTCTAACTTTCTAAACGTTGTGGTCAATAAAAAACTGCTTACCATGACGTGGTAACGGAGCGCTGCCCTCACCCCACCTTATCTTGGGTAGTAGGGGGAACCTGTGGAAGTTACCGGCCTTCATCCAAGTGATGCTGGGTAGTACGGTGAATTCGGTGTGATATACATGCCCTCACCCTACCCTAATGAAAGAATAAGATAAGATTTTATTGGGATTTTTAATCCAAGAGGGAGCTGGATAGATACCTAAAGTCAGTGCCAGGTCAGCCGGGCTGTGATTTTGTACGTTGGATTACGTGGGGCCAGCAGTAACGCCTCGTTTATCAGGCCCTGATCCACCAGGAAGCCGGTCATGGACCGGGCCGGGGGCGTTGAAACCCGGAAATGCCCTCCCGGGAGACTCCGGCAATGTAGGGAGGATTAGCCACCCAGGATAAAACCCCGTCAAGTCAGTGTGTGAAGGACTGTTTATCTTATTTCCATTGTGGTCCTTCAATCTTGTCTCCCAGGATACCATTCACAAAAGTCGACTAAACACCCAGGTACCTACGTACTGCTGGGTGAACAGGGACAGCAATGTAAGGAAACATGCCAACGTTTTCACGCGTGCCGGTGAGCGATCCCGGTCCCCCTCAGTGTGTGAGCTACGGACCAAACCCAAATGGCCACGAGCCCAGTTGACTGCATGTAACTACGTGACCACAAAAACACCCAAATCACCTAAAATCTTCGTTTCCCCTTTGTAGGTTTAAACGAATATACTTAACCATGGAAGAAGAAGAAGAAGAAGAAAGAAGAAGAAGAAGAAGAAGAAGAAGAAGAAGAAGAAGAAGAAGAAAAAGAAGAAGAAGAAGAAGAAGAAGAAGAAGAAGAAGAAGAAGAAGAAGAAGAAGAAGAAGAAAAGAAATCCTTTGTGTGCTTATGAGCTTCTCAGTAAATATATTTATAAGTAAAGAAGGCATCTTGTGGAAAGGAAGAGGCTCTTCATCCAGAAGCCGTGGCGTCCAGCGGCTGAACATAAGCCTCTTTAGGAAATCATTGTCACGCAAATTGTGCAAATCGGCAGTTTGTAAAATTGAAAGGACTCTTCTGCTGCGTGGTGGACAGGGTCCCCCCACTAAGACGATCCCCTTTGGGTCCAAAAGAGCCAACAATCTTGAAGTAAATTTGGAGATTGGGCAACTACGAGTACTTTACTTTTATTCGGGATATGCCACACACCCAAAAGGCATGGCCTCTCGACCACGAATCAGATGCCAGCATCTGGTTCAACCACCAATGACAAGGAAGCCCCATAGGTTTGAAGCGATGTTGGGTACCGCTGATAAAACTGGCAGACTTTACTCCAAGTCTGGGCGAAGGCGGTTCTCTACCGGTCCTTGCTTACAAAAGGGCTTTCTGTACATTTTTTTTAACAAGTCGGCCGTCTCCCCCCGAGGCAGGGTGACCCAAAAAGAAAGAAAATTTACCAAAAAGAAAATACTTCATCATCATTTAACACATTCACCTCACTCACCAAAATAATCACTGTTCTGTACATATCCTCTGTAAATATTGTACATATAATGCTTGCTGTTAGGTGAAGGAAATATGTAAGTATTTACTCTCTGCTGTCTTTTGCTCGTTCCTCGTTTCTACCTTGGTTATTGTGCTACAACCAGGTGTGCAGGCCACAAGACTACACCTGTGTTTTGTAATAGAGACCATCACATGGGACTGATGAAAACCCCTTCTGGTGGCCTGGTGGTTAACGCTCTCGCTTCACACGGCGAGGGCCTGGGTTCGATTCCCAGCCAGAGTAGAAACATTGGACGTGTTTCTTTCCACCTGTTGTCTATGTTCCCCATCAGTAAAATGGGTACCTGGGTGTTAGTCGACTGGTGTGGGTCGCATCCTGGGACACTGACCTAAGGAGGCCTGGTCACAGACTGGGCCGCGGGGCGTTGACCCCGGAACTCTCTCCAGGTAATCCAGGTAGTCATCTCACTTATATCTTGCTTACGTAGTTGTCTGAATTAAGCAATATTTACAACGTCAAACATATCCAGTATTTCTTGGTCATCTTTAGCTGATGGTTTGACAAGCAAAAAAAGAAATGAAGATAGCTTTGTTAATGATAAAAAGATTTAGCAGGAGAAATCTTGCCTTGATGCAGAATATTAACCACTGGTAACTTTATCAAGTATATGGAATACTTAAAAAAATAAATGATATAAAGAACATATGGGAGGGGGGAGAGTTAGGCTGTGCTGAGTCAGGTCAAGTGAGGTCAATTGGCGTCCTGCAGAAGTGAGGTCGAATTGTCAGGGCTTTGAGTTTTGTTTGTTTACGATGATCCGAGATTATACACAAATAACCAAGTAACCTGAACATAGGAGAACGAATCTTATGACGACGTTTCGGTCGAAGTCGGACGGAAACGTCGTCGTAAGTATCATTGTATGTGGGAGTTATTTGTGTATTGTTCCAGTCACGGTATTGTGACTTTTTAATTTATCTTTTTTTCCAAGATTATCTGTGTAACAGGTTAAGATATAATGTACATCCCATTGGTATCCGAGATGTCATCTAGAGGCAATTTTTTTTTTCCTGGACAGAGGCATGGCTGACAGATAGGCAACAGAGAGTTTGCATAAACGGGGAGCAATGAGAGTGGGGACGCGTCACAAGCGGTGTTCCACAGGGGTCAGTGTTGGGCCCCTTGTCGTTCACATTTTACTTAAATGACGTAGATGAGGGAATAAATAACGACATAAGCAAGTTTGCCGATGGCACCAAAATAGGCTGTCGAATTCATTCTGACGAGGACATTAGAGCACTCCAAGAATAGTGAATATGAAAATGGTATACAATACCGACAGATTGCTATGTAAGACACATGTGCAACAGTTAGGTATCTTTATTCCTCAAAACTGTCTTCAAGGGTGATGGACTGATTACATCGCTTTCACATCTGTACTGCTTCTGAAACTCTTTCTGCACTCGACTGAAGAAGCCCGCTGTGTAGGAGAAACGTTTCGGAATAAAGATACCTAACTGTTTTAACATGTTTCTTACTTATCAAGATCTGAACAGACAGATGCAGTGGTCGGAAAAGTGGCAGATGCAGTTTAAACGTAGACAAATGCAAAGTTCTAAGCGTTGAAAAGGAAAATAACCATGACATTTATAAACTAAATAATGTAGAGCTTAATATCACTGATTGCGAAAAAGATTTAGGAGTTCTGGTTAGCAGAATAAAACGAATAAGAATTCTTGGCTTCATATTAAGAAGTATAAATAACAAGAGTCTCAGGTTGTTCTTCAACTCTATATATCTTTGGTTTCTGGAGTTTATCTGGAGAGAGTTCCGGGGTCACGCCCCCGCGGCCCGGTCTGTGACCAGGCCTCCTTAGGTCAGTGTCCCAGGATGCGACCCACACCAGTCGACTAACACCCAGGTACCCATTTTACTGATGGGGAACATAGACAACAGGTGGAAAAGAAACACGTCAATGTTTCTACTCTGGCTGGGAATCGAACCCAGGCCCTCACCGTGTGAAGCGAAGAGCGTTAACCACCAGCCACCAGAGGCCGCATATAGATTATGCTGCACAGTTCTGGTCGCTGTATTACAGAATGGATATAAATGCAGTGGAAAACGTACAAAGAAGAATGACAAAGTTGATCCCATGAATCAGAAATCTTTTCTATGAGGAGAGACTGAGGGCCCTGAATCTGCACTCTATAGAAAGGCATAGAATTAAGGGGATATGAATGAAGTGTATAAATGGAAAACAGGAATAAATACAGGAATCGTAAATAACGTTTAAAAGTATCTAACCAAGACAGCACTCGCAAGCAATACTTTCAGTTGGAAAAAATTATATTTAGAGAGGATATAGGAAAACACTGGTTTTGGCAATAGAGTTGTGCATGAGTGGAACAAACACCGAGTTACATGATCGAAGCTGTGCTGTTTTGAAAACAGACAAGTTCATGAGTGGGTGTGGGTGGGTGTGAGTTAGACCTGACTGGATTGGGCCAGAAGGTGACTTGGACCTGCTTAGCACGAACTAGTAAGCCAGTTGCAGTGCTCCTCCTTTCTTATGTAGAGGTTCAAATCCCCCAGAAACCTCTGGATCACTGTTTTGTTCTATCTTTTAGTGAGGTGGATAGCGGCAGCCTCATTAAGACATTTACATATAGTTTCGTTATTAGATGCGGTGTATCGTACGTGGTAGCAACCTCAAGCCACCTACGTTGGGTTTTGTCGTTTTCTTTGTAGGTAAACTAATCTTTTTTCCAGTTCATGGTGCATAAGGGTGCGCCGCTCTGCATTATGTATGCATCATGTGTGTTTTCGGTCATGCGCATTTAAGTTATGTCAAATATCTAAATCTCTGTTAGGCAAATGGACACAGATGCAACTAATGTGACATTTTATTGTGGCAACGTTTCGCTCTCAAGGACCTATGTCAAGCCTATACAAACATTACAAGGACACAGTACCACCATGAGGTGAAAGATAGAAGTAGTAGTAATAGTATGTAGTATTTGTAGTAGTAGTAGAGTAGTGTAGTAGTAGAGTATAGTTGCACAGTATAGTAAAAGTAGTATTA
>NW_026474724.1:0-10763 GCF_026875155.1 Cherax quadricarinatus
ACTGTGGGGATTGATATTCCCATTTCTTGATTAAACCATCTCATTTTCGATGTCTGCTACACCGACACGATTCTCATTTCCAGCAGGACGAGGTATCCGCTGGTTTGTCCTGCTTTAGACGTGTGACTCAAGGAGTTTCCCTTCCTCGTCTCGTTAACAACGAGGTCTAGCGTGTTCACTCGGAGCAAACGACTTATTCATTCACATTTTCTCTTAACTTAGCGTTATTATCCTTAATTACATTACATTTCCAAGACGATTTAATGACTCAAATTATTATACACATTAGAGATCCACTCCATTAAGATCTGAGACCGATGAGTGATGATTAAACCAAGGGTAATTTTCCCGGGGCTCAGTCCAGGACGACGCGTCAGTCACCCCGGTCTACCCGTAATCACCTTTTACCACTCTATTATCGTGGTCCCGTAAATTCACGTTCCCTCACTCTCCACTAGGAACAGTCACGACACTTCCTATTACGAAATGAGGCCAAATATTAATCCTTGGCCGCCGTGAATGCCAATTTCGTGGTACCATGCCTTTTCCGCTTCCTCTCCACCTTCAAAACAAACCCGCCACTCCCCCCCGCACATCCGCGCATGCGCAAAGGGAGCTCTTGGTTCTACTCTTATTTTCAAATACATTTTTGACCCATATAGACACATTAAACACCTATTAGGCACTATAGTTTCGGAAAATTAAAAAATTTTCCACAGGTACATCTACACCAAGATATCTGTAAGTTTTAACGTAGCTAATGATTTCACCCTGCAAATAGATGGGTGGGGGATGTCGTTTGCTTGTTAATATCTTAGTTTTAGAGGAAGATATTATGAGGCCTAGTCGATTACAAATTGCTTGAACTTCATTAAGAATGGTATTCATCTTCTTATGCCCTGTTGTATGGATCATGATATCATCAGCATAGCTTATAGCTATATGTTTAGGTGAGGCAGGTAGAGCACTTAGGAGAGCATTAATCAGAATATTAAATAGCATGGGACTAAGAACTCCTCCCTGCGGTGTACCTAAAGACATTTCTTTAGAATCACTTCTGAAGCCTTGATAAAGGACAGAGGATACTCTATTTGACAGGTATCCTATTATCCAGCAGAGTAAGCTACCACCAATATTCATTTTGGCTAGTTCATGTAGTATAACGGTTCTGTTCGCAATATCAAATGCAGATTTTAGATCAAGAAAAGTGGTAAAACTAATAGAGGTGTGTGCAGTGAGAAAGGTGGAAATACAGTTCTGCACACTTGGGAGCACACATGGGAGCAGCATAATCAATTAAGGACCTAACATAGGCTATGTACATCATTCTCACGATTCTCACATTAGTACCATAGTTGGGATTGTAGCCAGCAACAGATTTGAGAGCATTTAGCCTAGCTTTACATTTCTTGTTTAGTTGTGGTATAGTGGATTTGTTAAAGGGTACATCTACACCAAGATATCTGTAAGTTTTAACGTAGCTAATGATTTCACCCTGCAAATAGATGGGTGGGGGATGTCGTTTGCTTGTTAATATCTTAGTTTTAGAGGAAGATATTATGAGGCCTAGTCGATTACAAATTGCTTGAACTTCATTAAGAATGGTTTTCATTTCTTATGCACTGTTGTATGGATCATGATATCATCAGCATAGCTTATAGCTATATGTTTAGGTGAGGCAGGTAGAGCGTTTAGGAGAGCATTAATCATTATATTAAAAAAGCATGGGACTAAGAACTCCTCCCTGCGGTTTTACCTAAAGACATTTCTTTAGAATCACTTCTGAAGCCTTGATAAAGGACGAGGATACTCTATTTGACAGGTTCCTATTATCCAGCAGAGTAAACTACCACCATATTCATTTTGGCTAGTTCATGTAGTATAACGGTTCTGTTCGCAACATTCAAATGCAGATTTTAGATCAAAAAAAGTGGTAAAACTAGTAGAGGTGTGTGCAGTGAGAAAGGTGGAAATACAGTTCTGCACACTTTACCTTTCATGAACCCATAGAGGTAGGGGGAAAGTTGATATCTGATTCTGTTGTACAGTCTGTTTAACATCATTCTTTCAAAAGTTTTCAAAGACAACTAGTTAAGGAGATCGGCCTAAATGTATCAGGCTGTTGGGGCTTAGGGATAGGCAAAATGAGACTATTGGTCCAGGAAGTAGGAAGAACGCCCTCAATGTAACTGAGATTATACGTGCCAAAAAAAGGGTTATCAGGCACGTGCCTTAGAGTTCTGAGAATATCATAGTTTTTCCATCCTCTCCAGGAGCAGTGATCGACCTTTGGGTTAATGCATTATCTAATTCATACCGGTAAAGAGGCAATCACTCTCATAAATTATTTTGGCTCATAAAATTAATCAGTTTCAACATTTCTTCAGAAGTACTCTCTAAATTTTTTCTAATATGAGATGGAAGGCTTTCATGCTGGATGTTTTGGACCAGTCATTTATGAGGTCATTTGCTTTTTCAAGAGGAAAGGGATGAGCAACATTGCCAGTCTTTTTCCTGGTTATTTTTTTTATACCTTTTCCAAGCCAAACTCAAAGGGGTGGACCTATTTAATCTACTAACAAACTTCCCATCCTGTTGCCTAAGTTTTTCCCTTTTCTATTCCTTGCATTTGTTAGTGCAGCTTGGAACGTTCTGAGCAGGTCGGGGGTTCTACATTCAGGGTATGTTTTACCAATCCTCCTAGCTGCATGTTTTTAGATTGCGCAGCTGTGGATCATTATGTATTTACATTGGTTTTTTTTTGTTTTTATAGTGGAGGGTCTTTGTTTCCTATTCCTGCCCACTTGATCTGGTGAGAAACACTCTCAAAGTGGTAATTAAATCATCATTAAATTTTTGTTTGCCAATGGGCTCGTAATTCTTAAAACCATTGATCCAAGTGGTTAATAAAGTTGTCTCTGTGTTCTGTTTGAGAATAATTTTCCCCCCTCCTTCTGTATTAGCTCCTTGATTGCTGGAGATGTGATCAAGATTGACAGTTGTTAGTCTTGGGAAGTGATCAGATAGAAGATCATCAACTATGACAGAGTCATGCATCGTATATGATGTATTAAATCCAAGACACAGATCTAGTATGCCACCATATATGTGAGTAGGCTCAGAAGTGCCCACAATTCAAAACATTTAAATGTAAATACCTTTGTAACTTGTCATGATTGTGACCAGACTTACCTGGAGTTCATTACCTTTGTAAATTGTGAGTTCTTACCTTTTAAATTGTGAGTTCATTACCTCTGTAACTTGTTCAGCTATCAAAATTTTGGAGCCCAGTCCCCTGGACCAATTATGTACCTCTGTAATCTTTTGACTACCGCCCCAGGAGGGGTATGGGGTGCATAATAAACATATTAAACTAACTAACTCATTTAGCAATTTCACTAGTTTAGTTCCATTGGAGTTTGTTATAGACCCCCCAATATCTTATGTCTGGCATTAAAATCTCCAAGAATGTTTGGTAGTTCACTATTGATGCGATCGGGTAAAGCATCAGGTCGAAGCTGGTTCGCGGGGGCATAGAGATTAAAAATGTTTATGGAAAAATCGCCCGCATTTTACTTTGACACCATGATACTGCATGTTAACTCGACTCTGCAAGGAAATGAGTGAATGTGGCAAGCTCTTTCTGACATACATCACACAACAGTTGGTTGCCCCTTAGGTTATAAGCTGCATATCCAGGCAAGTTTGGTGGAGGTGCCCCATCTTCAATCTACATTCCTGCAAACAGATGACATCAATATTCTTGTTGCACTAAATATGTAAGTCAGGAAACCGCTTCCTGATGGAAGCAATGTTCCATGAAAAGATTTGTAATGAGATTTGTAGTGAGTTATTACAATCTCTTGCTCATAAGATGGTAAAACATTATGCTTTGACTACAGTGTGCAGATACTTAAGAGCAAATAGCATAGTTTGTACGTCTTTATCTTCAGGACCTTTATTTTTTAAGCATTTTTCGGCATTTTGGCAGCCAGTTAAAAGGCAAGTCTTGAAGGCAAGAGTTAGGGGCTTCTTTCTCACAAATTGCTGGAAGCTGAAGGGAGATTGCTGCACTTTTGACATATCGCCATGCTCAAGAGCATCACCCTGATTACATATATTTATTAAACTTGTCAGGATCTGTTCAAGATGCTCAATTTTTTTCTGGAAAGTTGTTATAATATGGGAAGGTCAGGCGAACCCAATGCCTCTCCGGAGGATGGCACTTTTTGGTTAGTGCTTTCTTTAACACCTATCACCTTAACAGGTACCATGGTTAACATTAGTGTTCTCTTTTTTCATCATTCATTGCAGGTAGGTCCTGTGCATCTGACTCATCCCCAAATTTTCCCCCAGGGGGGTTTTACCTGTGTGGTGTCCGTCTGACTGTTGTAGTTGTGTGTATTGGGAGAAATGACAAACTCATCCCCATATTCAGGTGTAGCCATAGGTATCTGTAGTGGCAGACCAGTAGTTCCATATGTGCTAGCAGGGATGGCTAGCTCCTCCACAGCTGGTGTGTGTGATGGCATTCTGGTATCACCAGAATCCTTTGCAGTGAGGTGGGGTTCTTGCACACTTTGCAGAGGTTCAGTCTCAGATCTGGGTGTGGTAGACTGGATGCCCCCATCCTCAGTTACCATTAAAGGGCTGTTATCAGGTTTACATCGAAGGTTGTTTGGGTTCTGACTGCAGTCCTTGTGGGAAACTGTAACCCCAACTTCTTTACAGTTAATACACTTAAATTTTTGGCTGTCAGAGCCTACTGTGCATTCTCTAGTGGAATGTTCCAGCACACTTACCCACACTTAGAATGTAGTTTCCCCCAGTCTACTCCAACATGGCCATAGTGCGGCATTTGTAACGCCTACGTTTAGGGGGTAGGGTACACTTCGATGTTTAGGAAACGTAAACCATGCACCCAGAAAATTCCGGGGGAGGGGCACAGGACCTACCCAACTGGCAATAATTTGGGATTTTCCTTTAAATCTTTTAGGGTTGATGATATGCTCACTTAGAGCAGAAAGGGATGGGTCCATGCAGAGAGGGTATCCAAAAAATTATGATACTGACACATTTTTTTAAAGTGGTGTGTGTCTGATGGAGGTCGGAGCAGCTTAATATCCCCATAAGGTGTACTAAGTAGATCATTGATCAGCCCCTTATTCTGTTCCACAAACACAAGTTGTGTGTGTTTTCCTAAATTGGATCCTTGAGTTAGGATGCTTGTTTACCCGCTTCCATTAGCCATGCACACTTAGCGGCAGCGGGGTGTTGTCAGGAAGTTCAGCTTAACACATTCTTCCTTTGAAGAAAGACTTCTTGCAGCCTCTGTGCACCAAGGACGTTTATATCACGTTGTGTACGAGTCAAGTGAGTCTTTACTACGTCGACGCTCTAGCCCTTTCTCACTTTTTCTCTTTTGTTTACTTTTAAAGGTTTTGGAAGCTATCATCAATTCCATCACCTGCAGAAATAGGTTCCTCTATGACAGTTGCCATGTTTGCCAGTGATGATATCTGGTGTAAGATCACAACACAAGAATTCCCGTTTCTTTCCCTTATAGCTTATGCAAGAGCAAATATTCACTACAAAGTCAGAAGTCCAAATAGATCACAAGACAACAGTGCTCAAGTTCAATGAACACCTCCAACCATACTCAACCCAGACCACCACCACTCATACGACACACACCCCACCCAAAAACACACTCAGAGACCCTTTTTTATGTGTGTTTAAAAATATGGTACATATAATGATATAATGGATGGTACAGGCGAGGTCTTACACCTTTTCACAAATTACAAAGATGAAAAAGAGAGAGAGAGGAGAAAAGAGACAAAGAAGGTATATTTAGCATAAAATTAGAATTCTGACATACATCACATTAAACATGAGGTTCAAAATTCAATGATAACTTCCACTTGAGTTAGTTCAGGCTACTGCCACCTAATGTACCTCACTGAAATAATAATATAGCAGACATCACAATGAATGCTGAAGACAACCTCTTACCCAACCATGATTGAAACAGTATTACTAAAAAAAAAAAAAAAAAAAAAAAAAAAAAAAAAAAAAAAAAAAAACTAGGTAATGTTACAATGACAATGAGATAAAAACACTCTGGTCGACTTCCTTGGTCCATCCCGGGTAAAATCACACGTTACTATGTTATACATGTATGCAAGCATAAGTGTGCAGCTGTAGATAGATGACCAGTACCTAAACAATCTCACTTACACACGCTTACTATGTATGACAAGTGTTACCAAGTACACCAAGTGTACACTTTATCACTTAGAATACACTTTTGTTGATGTAAATTAGGTGAGAGTGGTACACCGCTGGTCGTAATAAACACACTGAACTTCTCAAGGTCACACACTAGGCCCAGCTTCTGGAGTTACCACGTTTTAATGTGTTTATTATGTGTCAGTGCGTGTTGCAGTCATTAAATTGGTGTATCAGAAGTTAAACACTACAATCCAATTGATAAAATAGTCTAAAACAATTTACACAATGTATAACTAGAAGTATAATGATTGCAAATTTTTATATTACAATTTTAACTAGGCGCTAGACCCCCTAGATGGGAAAGGCAAGGAAAAATAGATGTTAAAGGCTGGGCTCTGCTTAACACAGTTTTAAAGGTAAAACCCAATTACTCAAGTAAGAAAGTATTCATGAAACTGAACATTATGAGAGTAAGCTTGTTCACAGTAAAAATACAAAGCATAAGTTACACACTCACATCACAGATGAACACTGCAATTTGAAATATTACTGGGAATTTAGCAGTAAAGTTTCAGTCTGAACGAGAAAATGTATTAGAAAACACAGCAATGACACTAGGACAAGCAACTTAATTATGTAATCGTATTTAATAGTTCAGTTACACTGAGCAGAGCATGTATTACACTGATTTATCAAATGTAAGGAGTGGCTACACTGAAGCACACTGTGAGCCTTTTAAAGTCTTAATACAGGCTTACAAATGACAATTAACTGTTGGGGAAAGCAGCACTTAACACTTCTTCTCAGACCGGGCCGCGGGGGCATTGACCCCCGGAACTCTCTCCAGGTAAACTGTGTACAAGCCAATCACCACAAACTTACTATGTTTATAAGTGAACCTCTGGCATGTCCCACTCAAAATGTCAGCACTGCAATGCTCGTCAAATTGTTCTCAAGCCACTACAGGAAACACTGGTATGCCAGCAGCACTGCAGAACGTATACAGACATGCTGGGCCCTAGGACAGCTATAACTGCAGGCTGCCTTAGCTTGTTCTGGCTAGCTTTTAGTGCTGCCCTCAAGCTTGCTTGACTGTGCTCGCCAAGCCTGCGCCAACCCACCCGGAACACCTGCTTGCAGCAAGCAGGCAGGCACACAGGAGACACTCGCAAGATGAGCGGAGTGTGGCACAGAGGACACGGGCACTCAAGCACCCATGTGGTCTGGCAAAAACCGCCTCTAGACCACAAGCAAATAGAGGCGAACGGCCCGAGTTCCAAATCGAGGAAGGAGAAAGGGGCAAGGAAAGGATATTCACCTCGCTAGACACAGGCAATATGGGTGTAGTGGCATGCAGGTCGCAGTGCAATTTTCAAAGGGCATTCACTGGGCCCACAGTCGTCTCGAGAGTTACCAACCCTGTACTACTTGTTAATTACTCCAAACCCGCAGCACTTAACACATCTAGCACACGTGTCTTGGAATGACAGACAAATTTTCACTACATAAGAACTTTGTTTTCACAACACCGAAGGTACGGCCGGAACACTGTAGAACGTTCACAAAGGCATTCTGGGATTCAGAACAGATGTAGCCTTGGCCTTCACTGCTGGCTTGGAGCGCTGTTTGGGCCCGGATCAGCTAAACTCGCCCTTATCCCATATGTAGATAATGGCGACGAGTTAAGGGATACCGGTGAATAGGAAAGTCGAGGAAGGACATTTTACCTCACTAGACACACGCAGTATGGGTTTTAAGTGGCATGCGGGTCTTATAGTGCCATTTTCAAGGTCACCCAGCAGGCCAGACATTCCTCACTCATTTTAAGCCTACGTAGGTACTGATGGTAGCACAATGTCCTAAGTCAGCGTAATCCACTCATGCAAATAGTTACAACAAATCTGCAGCACTTGCGGAACTCACATATTCGAGTACCAGCGGGGCAGTCAAATACACCTCTACACTGCACGTCGTTGATAGAGGCGAACGGCTGAGTTTAAAGGAGGAGAGTTGGGGATACAGGAGAACAGCAGGGGTAACTGAGCATGCACATTCGCCTTTCTTCACATAGTCATTATGGGCGAAAGTCTCAGGCAGGTGATGCAGTGCCTCGCTCAAGGTCACAGGCTGAGGCAGACTTCTCAAGAGTTACCAAACACTGCAATACTCGTACAGATTGTTACTCACTCCAAACTTGCAGAACTTCTAGCACACGTGTCTTGGAGTGAAAGACGAATTTTCAGTGTGTGGACACCTGGGTTACCAACTCACGTGGACACCTGGGTTACCAACTCACGTAGGACTGCACACTCGTCGTTATTCCTCAGATTGGTTTTCGGTGTGGTAGAAACGTGTTTCTTTACACGGGTTGCTTATATTCCCCATCAGTAAAATGGGGACCTGTGTGTTAGTTGAATGGTGTGGGTCGCATCCTGGGAAAAAACTGATTCTAATTTGGCCGAAATACTCTGCATAACAAGCGGCTTTCTATATATCAGTATGTCATTGATGTTAACTAGGCCTGTATACCTTGTACATGTACTTAAAAAATAAAGATATTATTATTAATTAAATCTTATCTTACACCAGGAAGCAAAGCTCAAGACTGAGTAAGCTGTAAGTGACCCTTACAAACCCAACAACAACAACAATGGCAGCAAAATCTCTGAAGACGGGAGGATACTTTTTTTTTTTTGAGTGATAATATTGTATATTATGTTGTAAGTATTGTTTAGTGAAAGACCCAGTCACCAGGACCAGTCACCAGAACCAGTCACCAGGACCAGTCACCAGAACCAGTCACCAGGACCAGTCACCAGAACCAGTCACCAGGATCTGTCACCAGAACCAGTCTCCAGGACCAGTCACCAGAACCAGTCACCAGGATCTGTCACCAGAACCAGTCACCAGAACCAGTCACCAGGACCAGTCACCAGAAACCAGTCACCAGGATCAGTCACCAGGACCAGTCACCAGAACCAGTCACCAGAACCAGTAACCAGAAACCAGTCACCAGGACGAGTCACCAGAACCAGTCACCAGAACCAGTCACCAGAACGTCACCAGAAACCAGTCACCAGAACCAGTCACAGGATCTGTCACCAGGACCAGTCACCAGAACCAGTCACCAGGATCTGTCACCAGGATCTGTCACCAGGACCAGTCACCAGAATCAGTCACCAGAACCAGTCACCAGAACCAATCACCAGAACCAGTCACCAGAACCAGTCACCAGGATCTGTCACCAGGACCAGTCACCAGAATCAGTCACCAGAATCAGTCACCAGAACCAGTCACCAGAACCAGTCACCAGAACCAGTCACCAGGACCAGTCACCAGTTGAAGAAGGTAGTGGATAGTCTAGCAGCTTCATGATACTTTATCACTTACGCTAGTCAAGTCTATCATTATATAAATTATAATGCAATATATAAGTAATTTGTATTCTTATTTGTATACTACATATACAAAAAATATATATATATATACGAAAGTAACATGACATAATGACATAACAAAGAATATCTCTACAATAATATGTATATGTGGTCTTTTTTAATTTGTATACTAATCTTCAAACACATTTATGGTACAGAATATAAAATACACAGTGTAAAAATTGAAATTATTGCTGTCAATTATCTTTATTATTAAGTAGTATATCCTTAACATCCTTGGGTAATATTCACTGCTATAATAATTCTAAAAATTAAATATTAAGTATGTCTCTGTACTCAAGTATTATATTTACATTCCACTCTTGGCTAAACGTGTCCTTGTATTATTAAATATCCTGACTCTGTCTCTCTCTGTCTCTGTCTCTCTGTCTGTTGTATGTCTGCCTGTCTCTCTGTCTCTGTCTCTCTGTCTGTCTGTCTGTCTCTCTGTCTGTCTCCCGTCTCTCTGTCTGTCTCTGTCTCTCTGTCTCTGTCTCTGTCGTCTCTGTCTTCTGTCCTCTGTCTCTCTGTCTCTCTGTCTCTCTGTCTCTCTGTCTCTCGTCTCTCTCTCTCTCTCTCTCTCTCTCTCTCTCTCTCTCTCTCTCTCTCTCTCTCTCTCTCTCTCTCTCTTCTCTCTCTTCGTATATATTATATATATATATATATATATATATATTTTTATATATATATATAAATTTCACTGTCAACTGAGCTAGCAGGAAATCCCACACCTTCCCTGGATAAGTGAACCCCATCCCTGGCATACATGTCATTTCGGCCATAGAAGTGGTCCCAGTTTTCAATGAATGGTACTGCATTATCCTTACAGTGTTTTGTCCAGCCAACAATTAATACCAATTGCTCTGGACAACCATTCATTTCCAACCACCCCTTCTTGGTAAAATGCACATATAACAGGGCACCCCCCTTCTTCCTAATTATGTCCATTGCTGTCCTGTACCTTCTAACTAAATCCTCACTTCTACGCTTGCCTACATCATTGCCTCCAGCACTGAGGCAGATAATCGGATTGATCCCATTACCATTAATGTAGTTGTCAACGGCCAAAATATCCTCATCCCCGCCCCGGAA
>NW_026474726.1:2500-11369 GCF_026875155.1 Cherax quadricarinatus
ACACACACACACACACACACACACACACACACACACACACACACACACACACATATCCAAAACACACACACACTTCCCCCCTCACCCAACCGACATCTCACTACTTCCCCTGATCCATCCCCTCCCTCGATCACCCTCCCCTCCCCCGTTCACCCCAAACCCTCCCCACCCCTCCCCCATCCAGCTCCCAAATAGCCACATTTTCCTCACCTACTTCCCCCCCCCCCCACACTCTGACAACACACACTACTAACCTAACATACAGAACTACATAGGTTTCCCCACTCTGAGGCAACCCAGGATAAAACAAAAATGGGTTCCCAGAGAGCAACAAGAAAAACCAAGGGACAGGAGGAGAAAATGCAAAGGAAGATTGGGCAGCAGAGCTCATAAAAAGGGATCATGAAGGGGAAAAGAAACTAGAAGAACTTAGCATGAGAATGGAAGAGAGGATAGATATGGAAAGCGGAAGTGGAGGTGCATGTCAAAGCAGCAAAAAGCAGGATCAGAGTTTAGAAGAGGAATTGAAAAATCTGAAACAGCCTAAAGAACTAAAGAACATTTTGGGATTGACAACAGAGACGCTACCTCAGCCACAAATAAGGGGACTGTAGGGAAAGAAGGAGCACAACTGCAGGAGATGCTCTATCAGAGGAGACTGTAGCAAATGAAAGAGCTAAGCTTTATGTGGAGCCCTAACAGACAACAACAGAGCCCAAGGAAAGCCGAGAAGGGAAAATGACAGGCCACTGAGCCCAAGTACATTAGCCAGTGAAACTGATGAAAGGAAAGCTGCAGTGGAGGAAACCAAATTAAATGAGGGGATACACAGGGATATGCAGGGGGAGAATGAAAGGGTGAGGTCAGTCTTTGTGTAGGGCTCGGGAAGTCAAAGGGGGAAACATATGAAGCAAGAAAAAAAGGGGGAAAAAAAAGCAATTGAAAGCATCATGAAAGCAATAGGAAAAGACGAAATGACCCAGCTGGAAAATTTTCGGAGAATAGGGGGGTTTGTAAAAAAAAGAACCCGGCCAGTGAGAGTGACCTTCAAGGCAGAAGCGACTCGGACCAGGATACTGCAGGAGAAAGCACGATTAAGGGACATGACGGCATACAGGAGGGTGAAATCTCGACCGCGACAGAACACAAGAAGAAAGGAAGAAACTGAGAGAGATGGTACAAAGGCGAAAGGAGGAAAAAGAGGGGATGGGGAGAAGACAGACAGGAGATCTCAGACCCAGGAAGAAGATCTAATACAGCCTCCCTCACAACTTTCTATAGAAGCCTCCCAACCAGGTCAACCCCAGTGCAACCAAACACTCTAAATCAAAACACCCATGCCACATCCAATGCCCCCACCCATACATTACAAACTTCACCCCACAGCAACAACCCCATAGTTCCTTACCAGGGGCTCCCACTTCCCCAACCCCAATATACTTCCCAGACCACAGTCTTAGAAAAAAAGTTGAAGGTGTGGTATACAAATGCAGATGGAATAACAACAAGTATGAGGAGTGGCACGAAAGAATCAAAGAGACATCCCCAGACATAATAGGGACTCACAGAAACAAAACTCACCAGAATAATAACAGATTCAATCTTTCCATCCGGGTATCAAAACTTCAGGAAAGACAGAGGGAGGAGAGGGGGAGGAGGGGTTGCACTGCTCATTAAAACCAGTGGGTTTTGAGAAAATGGAAGGAATGGATGGCATGGGCGAAAGGGACTACTTAGTAGGAACAATCCAGTCTGAGGACATAAGGGGATAATTGCAGTAATGTACAACCCACCACAGAACTGCAGGAGGCCAAGAGAAGAATACGATGAGAGCAACAGAGCAATGATCAACACACTAGCCGAGGTGGCCAGGAGAGCACACATGGGGGGGGGGCAAAGTTACTAGTTTGGGGGTGATTTTTAATCACAAGGAGATTGACTGGGAAAACCTGGAGCCCCATGGGGGTCCCGAAACATGGAGAGCCAAGATGATGGATGTGGTACTGGAGAACCTCATGCATCAACATGTTAGAGAAAACCCACCAAGAGAGAGGAGAGGATGAACCAGCAAGGTTGGACCTTGTATTCACCATGAGTAGTTCGGACATCGAGGGTATCATGTATGAAAGGCCCCTGGGGGCTAGTGATCATGTGGTTCTGTGCTTCGACTACCATAGTTGAGCTCCAAGTGGAGAAGTAGCAGGAATAGGCTGGGAAAAACCAAACTACAAAAGGGGAACTACTCAGGCATGAGGAACTTTCCTTCAAGACATTCAGTGGGAGAGGGAACTGACAGGAAAACCAGTACAAGAAATGATGGACTATGTAGCAACAAAATGCAAGGAGGCAGAGGAGAGGTTTGTTCCCAAGGGAAACAGAAATAATGGGAAACAGAACGAGTCCTTGGTTCACCCAAAGGTGTAAGGGAGGCAAAAACTAGGTGTACTAGAGAATGGAAAAGGTACAGAAGACAGAGAACTCAGGAAAATAAAGAATGCCGAAGAACCAGAAACGAATATGCACAGATAAGAAGGGAGGCTCAGAGACAAAATGAAAATGACATAGCATCAAAAGTAAAGACTGACCCGAAGCTGTTGTACAGCCACATCAGGAGGGAAAAAAACAGTCAAGGACCAGGTTTAACAGACTGAGGAAGGGTGATGGGGAATTCACAAGAAACGACCGAGAGGTATGTCAGGATCAACACAAAGATTTAAAGAGGTATTTACAGTGGAAACCAGTAGGACTCCAAGAAATCAAACAGGGGGCACACCACAAGTGCTGGGGTGAGGTACAATAACCAAGGAGGAGGTGAAGAAGCTGCTATGCAACTTGGGCACCTCAAAGGCGGTGGACCAGACAACATCTCTCCATGGGTCCTTAAAGAGGGAGCAGAGATATTGTGTGAGCCATTAACAAAGATCATTCAACACACATTTGAAACTGGGCAACTCCCTGAGGTATGGAAATGGCAAATGTATTCCCCAATTTTTAAAAAGGGGAGACAGACATGAGGCACTAAACTACAGACCTGATCTCTAACGTGTATAGTATGCAAGGTCATGGAGAAGATCATCAGAGGAGAGTGGTGGGGCACCTGGAAAAAACAAGTGTATAATTGACAACCAGCACGGTTTCAGGGAAGGAAAATCCTGTGTCACAAACCTACTAGAGTTTATGACAAGGTGACAGAAAATAAGACAAGAGAGAGAGGGGGATCGACTGCGTATTTTTGGACTGCAAGAAGGCTTTCGACACAGTTCCTCACAAGAGGTTACTGCAAAAGCTAGAGGACGAGGCACACATAACAGGAAAGGCACGCAATGGATCAGAGAAATCTGACAGGGGAAACAACGAGTCATCGTACGCGACGAGGGTTCGGGGTGGGGGCCTGTGACAAGCGGGGTTCCACAGGGGTCAGTCCTAGGACCTGTGCTGTTCTTGGTATACGTGAACGACATAACGGAAGGGATAGACTCAGAAGTGTCCTTGTTTTTCAGACGATGTGAAGTTAATGAGAAGAATCGAATCGGACGAGGATCAGGCAGGACTACAAAGAGATCTGGACAGGCTACAAGCCTGGTCCAGCAACTGGCCCTTGAATTTAACCCTGCCAAATGCAAAGTCATGAAGATTGGGGAAGGGCAAAAAGACCGCAGACACAATTTTAGTTAGATGGCCAAAGACTGCAAACCTCACTAAAGGAAAAAGATCTGGGGGTGAGTATAACACCGAGCATATCTCCTGAGGCGCACATCAATCAATAACTGCTGCAGCATACGGGCGCCTGGCAAACCTACGGATAGCGTTCCGATACCTCAGTAAGGATTTGTTTAAGACTCTGTACACCATCTACGTCAGGCCCATAATGAGTATGCAGCACCAGTTGGAATCCACACCTAGTCAAGCACGTCAAGAAATAGAGAAAGTTGCAAAGGTTTTGCAACAAGACTATCCCAGAGCTACGGATTGTCCTATGAAGAAAAGGTTGAGGGAAATCGGCCTGACGACAACTGGAGGGCCAGGAAGGGCAGGGGAGACATGATAACGACATATAAAATACTGCACGGAATAGACGAGGTGGACAAAGACGGGATGTTCCAGAGATGGGACACAGACACAAGAGTCACAAATTGGAAGATGAAGACTCAGATGAATCAAATGATGTTAGGAAGTATTTCCTTCAGGTCATAGAGTAGTCAGGCCCATGGTAATAGCCTAGAAAGTGATGTGGTGGAGGCAGGAACCATACATAGTTTTTTAAGGCGAGGTTATGATAGAGCTCCATGGGTGCAGGGAGAGAGAGGACCTAGTAGCAATCAGCGAAAGGCGGGGCCAGGTAGCGTGAATCGACCCCGCAACCACAAATAGGTGAGTATACAAATAGGTGGAGTACACACACACGACCCACACACACACACACACACAAACACACACACAAACAAATCTCACCCACATACACACACACACACATAAATACATACATAAACGACATACAACACACACACACAAACACAAACACACACAACGCAACAACAACACACACACACATACACACACATCTATACACACACACACACCACACCACACACCACAACTACACACAACACACCACACACACACACACCACACATACACACCCCCCACACACACCACACACCACACCACACACCCACCCCACACAACACACACCACACACCACACTCACACACACACACACACCACAACACACCACACGCACAACACAACCATACGCCCACACACACGCACATACACACACACCACACACATCACCACGCACCCTCCACCACGCACTTGACCACAAACCTCTTGACACAAACACGTACCCCCCCCCCTCCCATAATCCACCTCTCGCCCCCCAACCCCCCCCCCTACCCTAACCACCTCACCTTAGCCACCTACCCCTCCCACCAAACCACCTAACCCATCCCCAAACCGTCTAAACCCCCAACTACCTCCCTCCCCTCCAATAACCATACACCCCCCTCCCCCATAACCATCCATCCCCTCCTTCTCCCCCAAACCATCTAACCCCCTCCCCCAACTATCTCTACCCCTCCCAATAACCATCCTCCCCCTCCCCCACACCACCATCCCCTCTCCTAACCTTCTATCCCCTCCCCTAAACCAGGATGAGACAAGGGGCTCCAAGACATCTGGGAGGGAGGAATGGGAGGTAGCTCAAAAAATAGGGAGGAAGACTAGGGAAGGAGACTAGATGAGCTGGAAAGGAGATGGAAGAGAGGTTAGCACAGAATCGCAGAAGGGGGTGGATGCACAGGGCACAGCAGCAGAAATCAAGATAGAGAGATATGAAGAGGAGCTGAGACTCTTAAACAGACAGAGAACAAAGGATATTTACAGAGTAGCATCGCAATGGCTACATCAAACACAGACAACAGTCTGAAGAATTATGGAAACTAAACTGTATGCAGAGGTCCTGTCAAAAAACCCACATGGGGCCAAAATAAAGACAGGGACACACTAAGACAGAATTAGAGGTTGTGAAGACATTGAAGGAATCAGGAGACATTGCAAGACCTTACCAGATACCGGTGGGGGCCAGGAGACAGGTAAGCAGGAAGGATAAACCAAGAAGCATAGGAGAAATAACTAGGGAAAGACTGAAGGAAGAACACTCCACGAGAAGAACTAAAACACATCAGAGGAATGCAATAGGAGTCCAGTGGGAGGTGAAAGGGAGAAGAACCAGTGTTTTTGTCTATGGCTAGACGAACTAAAGGGAAACTTTATGATGAAAGAAATAAGCAGGAGAGAAAAAAGTGATTGAAGATATCACGAAGGTGATAGGCGAGGGGACATGACCCCAGGTGGCAAATTTTCGGAAGAATTGGGTGGTCCCAAAGAAAAGAATCGGCCTCTCAAAGTAATTTTTTCACAGCAGAATCAACCCGAACCCTGATCCTGCAGGAGAAAGCACGGCTGAGAGGCAAGCAGGAGTTCCAGAGTGGTACCCTCGATCGAGACAGAACACAGGACGAAAGGAAGACAATGAAAGAGAAGAGTTCAAAAACGAAAGGAGAAATGGAGGAAATGAAAAGGAGAGCAGAATAACCCAGGATCAAATGGAAGGACAAGCGCACAACCGCCCCAAAACACCTGCAGAAGAATCCAGCCACGTCACCCCCAAGGCAACTGACAATCCAAACCAAACCATCACCACGATCACCTCGTTTTCCACCACCCACCGCACCACAGTTACAGTAATTAGAACAGAAGTTGAAGGGTTTGGTACACAATGCAGAATGAATGAACGAATAAACATGAGAATGGCAAGAAAAGAATCAATGAGAAGTCCCCAGACATCATAGCAGTTACAGAAACAAAACTACGGAACAATAACAGATGCAATCTTCCCACCAGGATACCAGATCATGAGAAAGATAGAAGGGGCAGGGGGGAGGTGGGGTTGCTCTGCCGTAAAAAAAAAAAAACCCAGAAATTGGGGAAATTCGAAAAATGGAAGGAATAGATGGAGACGGAGGAAAGAGACTACATAGCAGGTACACTTCAGTCTGGGGAACACAAAGTGGTCATTGCAGTGATGTATATCCACCACAGAACTGCAGGAAGCCAAGAGTGAATATGAAGAGAGCAACAGAGCACTGGTGGACCCACTTGCTGAGGTGGCAAGAAGAGCTCAATTCCAACAGAGCAAAGTTTGCTGGTTATGGAGGAGTTCAACCACAGGGAGATTGGACTGGGAAAACCTGGAGGCCACATGGGGTCCCAAAACAATGAGAGGCCAGGATGTTGACGTGGTTGCTGGAAAACCTCATGCACCAACAGTTAAAGGCACTACCAGAGTGAAGAGGGGAGGATGAACCAGCAAGATTGGACCTTGTGTTCCACCCTGGGCAGCTCAGATATTGAGGACATCAGTAATGAGGGTCCCTAGGAAGCTAGCGACCACGAGGTTCTGTGCTTTAATACATAGTAGAGCTTGCAGTGGAGAGAATAACAAGGAGTTGAATGGGAAAAGCCCTGGACTATAAAAGAGGGGACTACATAGGGTTGAAGAACTTCCTGCGGAGGTCCAGGTGGGACAGAGAACTGGGCAGGAACCCAGTAAATGAAAATGATGGAAATATGTAACAACAAATACAAGGAGGCAGTGGAAAGGTTTTATTCCAAGGCAACAGGTACAACGGGAGACTTAGAACGAGCCCCTGGTTACCCGACGGCGTAAGGAGGGCAAAAACAAAGTGCAATAGAGAATGGAAAAATACAGAACGCAGAGAACAACACGGAAAAAGGGAGATCAGTCACAGAGCCAGGAATGAGTACGCATCAGGAGGAGGGAGGCCCAGCGACAGTATGAAATGAACATAGCCATCGAGAATCAAGACTGACCCGAAACTGTTGCATAGCCACATCAGGAGAAGACAACAGTCCAAAGATCAGGTGATCAGATTAAGGACAGAAGGTGGAGAACTCACAAGAAATGATCCGGAGGTTATGTGAGAAGCTGAACAGGAAGATTTAAGGAAGATTTTACAAGTAGAGACAGAAAGGCTGTGGGAAGACAGCACAGAAGGGAACATCAAGAATGGAATATACCACCAAGTGTTGGATGACATACGAAACAACTGAGGAGGAGTGAAGAAGCACTTAGTGACCTGACAACCTCAAAGGCGATGGGACCGGACAACATCTCCCATGGGTCTAGAGAAAGGAGCAGAGATGCTGGCATGCCTCCTAAACCACAATCTCAACACATCCCTTGAAAACTGGGGAACTACCTGAGAAATGAAGACAGCTAATGTAGTCCCCATATTTAAGAAAGGAAATCAGAAACGAGGGACTAACTACAGACCGTGTCTCTGCATGTATTGTGTGCAAAGTCATGGAAAGATTATCAGGAAGGAAGTGGTCAACACACCTGGAAAGGAACAAGATTATAAATGAAAACCCAGCATGGTTCATGAATGCAAACTGTATCACAAACCCTCCTGGAGTTTTATGACACGTAAACAGAAGTATGACACGAGAAGAGAGGGGTGGGTAATTGCGTTTTCCTAGACTGCAGGAGGCCTTGACACAGTTCCCCACAAAGATTAGTGCAAGAAGCCTAGGATCAGCGCACGTAAAAGGGAGGGCACTGCAATGGATAAGAGAATACCTGACAGGGCGGCAGCAACGAGTCATGGTAACGTGAGAGTTATCACAGTGGCGCCTGTTACGAGCGGGGTCCCACAGGGGTCAGTTCCTTGGACAAGTGCTATTTTTGATATATGTGAACGACCTGATGGAAGGAATAGACCTCTGAAGTGTTCCCTGTTCGCAGATGATGTGAAGTTGATGAGAAGAATTAATCGACGAGGATGAGGCAGGACTGCAAAGAGACCTAGAACGAGGCTGGACATGTGTCCAGCAACTGGCTTCCTTTCCTCGAATTCAATGCCAGCCAAATGCAAAGTCATGAAGATTGGGAGGGGCAAAGAAGACCGCAGACAGAGTATAGGCCTAGTGGACAAAGACTACAACCTCACTCAGGGAGTGAGGTGACCATAAACGACGAGCACATCACCGAGGCACACATCAACCAAATAACCACTCCAGCATACGGGCGCCTGGCAAACCTGAGAATAGCGTTCGATTACCTTAATAAGGAATCGTTCAAGACACTGTATCACTGTGTATGTTATGGGCCCATACTGGAGTATGCAGCACCAGTCTGGATACCCTCAACCTGGTCAAGCACGTCAAGAAGTTAGAGAAGAGAAAGTACAAAGGTTTGCAACAAGGCTAGTCACAGAGCTCAAGGGAATGTCGTACGAGGAAAGGTTAGGGAAATCGGACTGACGAACACTGGAGGACAGAAGGG
>NW_026474727.1:0-10368 GCF_026875155.1 Cherax quadricarinatus
AGACGAGTTCGTGAGATCTGTCGAAGGCACACCTCAACTGGCTGAATGAGTTATAATTTGTACAGATTATAAATTACCCCTAGGGATGTTAATCAGCATATTTTCATCACTGATGCTGACATACTTACTTGTGTGGACTCAAAAGTTCCCGAACCCAACTGCCGACAATAGTTTGATTACAAACTCCATGCATCTCAAAGAACTGCGCAGTCCCCAGTACACAAGAATTCGTAACCTACCCAGCTCTTGTGGCATGAGCTTATAGTGGTTCTCACACCTTCGACATATCGTGACATGATAGAATGCTGAAGTGCCTTGTATTGTCCACGCTTCCATAGTCTAGGAATATGCAACACAGGATACACAATTTTCCACAAGATTTGTCTTTAATGTTCACAATCTAATCACTAAAGAAGCTGATCACACTTCTCCTTAAGTGTTTAGTGTGTTTTTTATGAGACACATTGTTCACTCTAATGCACAGATCGTTCTTTGTTGGTTATCCCAGCGTCAGTGTCACTCACTATAAGAGTCAAAAGTAATCTGACGACGCCACTACACCTCCACGCCATTACACCCCTAGCCAAAGGAAAAGCTGACGCTAGTACTTTGCATCCTTGCCCACTTCCTCGATGAATTCAAAGCAGAATGTTTTATTCTTTCTCTGACTTCAGCAAAGACAACAATGTCCACTATCTTTACTATGTAATAAAGTGGGAGCAGGAAATCTTAATTGAAAAACCCCCTGGTAAAAGGTAAAAAAGAGAAGCACTGTCTCTTTATTAAAAGACACTCAGCAACACACTGACCGCACATAGCGGCGGTCGCTTGACCACAGGTCGTATACTGGTACTGCATCTGGATCAATTACCGCTGTAGCATAAACACGATATTTGCTTCCTTCTGAGAGGCTGGCCCCTCGGGCTTTAAAGGGGCTGAAGGGGCTGATACCCTCCCACTCAGGGAGAACATTTCTCCACATTTACGTGTCTTAGCAACAATACTTTGATGCTGACAAGGCCAGAGTTAGACAGGCATCTTAATATCAGCTTGACGCCACCCAAACATTGTTTTAATCAGACTAGACTGGCATTTAGAATCACATAAGACAATAGTCCTCAGTATCTTCTTAGTTGGCTAAATATGACCTAAGGCCAAAGTGAATGGTATATCAGTGGTATTGAACAAGATAAGTTGTCACCACAAACTATTGAACGATTAAATATTAAGTTTCAATAAACGCTATTTCACTTGAGAAGAAAATTAGTCAATGGTTTACAAACAATAGTATTCATGCATGCAAGCAACGAGAACAAGATGAAAATCCACAAATCCATGATATAAACCTTCAACTCAGTAATAACAAGAGTATACCTACTCCCACTAAACACATAATAGGAAATCCATATAGGCATTAATCAAAGCTGTGAATACAACAGACGGTAAACAAACTGTCACACATAAACTTACTCCAAAATGTGTACTTTGTGGATGGAACACATCGGCCACAGTATTGTAGTCAATACCCATCAATGGAGCACGTAAACCACTGTTCATCAGCTGAAAAGGTGGCATCAAGAGTTATGTGAACACAATGGAGGAAAATGCTGACAAAATAAGTATTTTAAATGCAAGGGTATGCATTAAAAAAAAACCATACAGCATTATGCCTAAAAATACTATTTGCTGCACAACAGAAAATCTTCCACAGAATCAGGAAGTCAACAAGTCAACACATTAAAATGTGAAGATAAATTTATAGCAACTGCTCTCCCGATTGCATCGAAATGAGTTATCTAATAAATTACTAAAAAACCATGAGCCAACACTATTTGTACAAGGCACACAAAGGTCCATTTTTTTTTTCATAAGAAGAACATGTGCAGCAGACACTGAATAAACAACGCCATGCCAAAGTACACTTAGATATAGCTGGTTTTTTCCACAATTCTGGTAAACAGACATATTACCTAGCCAGAATCACTGTTGGACTATGAACATGAAAAAGACAGTAGAAGCTGTGTTAGTAGATGATTTGCCCCCTAATCTGTGCAGAACCAGGGATTAAATAACAGTATCAGCACTGAAAGCAGCTAATGGTCAAGTTAGCCTGTCCAGACATAAGACGGACACAATGATCCAATTGATTTAATCATTGGAAGTGATTATTAGCACTGTTTGTGCAAAATATAGTAAGTAAATCATGATGTTCACTTGCTGTAAACAGCGAAGGCCACATGATATGTGGTCCCATTCCCTCACAAAGTGGGAAAGAAGCTGATATTGATTCAGTGGAAAATGTACTGGTTACAAGAATAACCGCAGATCATGTACCGACTGCAAAAATTATCATTACTGGAAGAATTGAATGAACCAGATGATAAGTTGTGGGATTTAGATGCGATAGGTTGATGCAATAAACCATCCCACAAGAGTTTCAAGACTAAAACCAATATTTTGGCACTTTTCAAATATAAGGATGGACAGATTGGGTTAGGTTACCAGGAAATTAAATCCACCACATCTGCCTAGCAATAATCGCATGCTTTCGGACAAATGAACGCACAAATACATGAGGCCAAGGAAAATCCAGCGCTCTGACTATCAATGATAATATCATACAAACAGTTGGACAATAAATTCATTGAAGGAAATAGACGAAGATAAGTTGAAGACAAACGCCATTATCTCCCGCACCATGGAGTCAGAAAAGATTCAGAAACCACTCCTACGTGTTTGTATATAATTGCAGCGCAGTTGCAAATAAAGATATAGCAAGTCTTAATGACTGTCTGATGACGTACCCTCACTAACTGAGAACTTGGGAGACGTGCTTATGAAATTTCCACAAACCCCATTATGCCTACACGGCAGATATATCCCCAAAGCTATCTTAAGAGTAGGAACTACAAGAAATAGTTAGAGATTATACGCGATTCTTGAGGCCTGAAAATCCACATATCCTCAAAGTCCTGTGAAAACAAATCTAAACAAATCAGTAATATTTGGTGCAACATCCTCTCCAATCTTACTAGAAGCTACTCTAAATACACATTCGAAGAAGAACTGAAAGTCCTTCAAAGAAATCTTGAAGAAAAGTTTCTATGGGACAATCTTTAATGGCACTGTAGATAAAGGGAGGATTTGAAATCCTTATACAGAGAACTAACAATTAGAGAAATAAGCAAAAATATGCCTAAGGATGAGAATAAAATTCAATGCAATTAAGGGAATTTACAAAGAAGTTTTGCTGAAGCTGAATTCCGATTGCAACAATATGCTGGGACTTAAATGGAACACACAGGAAGATACTTATGAGTCTCAAAAAGATAAACAATAAATTCATGCAAGTAACACTCAATAAATGTAGTTTACTGTCAGAGGTATCACAATGTTTTGACCACTAAGACTGTCACACACAAAAACCATAAAGGGAAAATGCTTATGCAAGATGCATGTAAGCTCAAATTGATGGGATGAGAACTGCCCACTAGAAATGAGTCAAGCATGGTATGAATATCCAGGGAGTAAGCAACTTCATCAAATTAAATTTCCCCGACTAATAAAAATAGTCAAGAGGGAATCAAAGTACACATTTACATGTGTACTGTTATGCGTCCAACCAAGAGGTTATGGCGCCGAGCTTACCAGAGTAATGCAAAAGGAAGAACACTAATTACTTCCAAGGCCATGGTAGCACCCTTGAATGTCAGAACAGTACCACAAATGGAACGACAGCACTCTATGTAGGTACAAAACTAGCTGTCTATTTCACCACAAAGTACTTGAAATCATATCTCGTTGAAAAAACCGTATCTGGAGTGAAATAAGCAGTTCCTCAGTGGTTAAGAATTATAGATAAGTGTCTATGTAATCAGAACAGAAGTAGCAGAAATAAAAAGGAGATGCAGAAGATATCCCTTATCCCACGTCTCTACCCAAGAGAATCCAGCTGACATGATTTCTCACGTGGTGTCCTACCAAGAAATTTTATGGATATAAATTATGCTCACGACGAACTGGCACACTAATGAAAATAACTGGCTCAGCAAAAGGCTCACATTATGCCAGAAGAAACAGTCTGTTTGAACACAGCAGAAATAAGTTGTGTAAATACTGCAGACACAACAGAAATAGTCATTGATGGATCTAAATACCATCTTTGGGTAAACTCTAAGAGTTACGCTCTGTCTTTAAAATCATAAAGGAATAAAACCTATTATGAATGTCTTGAACCCATTAAATCTGGGGTGAAACTAATACAAAAGATGTTTACTCTACAGAATATAAATTTCTAGAAACACAGGAAAAATCCCCAAAGAAACCAGTTCTATGACAATTCTTTAGACATATCTCGACTCAGAAAAAATAAAAGAAGTCGAGGAAGAATTCATAATTCTTCACTACCTAAAAAAAGCATACATCCAATATAGATCCCCAAGAATCACTGTCCTAACTAAACTGATTGTTCAACGCCCACATAAACGTGTTACATGGTGGTAGACTAGACCACACTTTGATCATATACGACAATCCTACTTGATACCTCAAAGGTACGACAAAGTGTGAAAAAACAAATAAGTACTGTATTACATGTCGCACTATGATATGCGAGAATGTCAGATCCAGGTCCACCTCCACACCCCTCTTAAAGAGTTTGTCATATCACGCCCATTTGTGGTGAACAGGTGTAGATTCCACTGACCAATAATTTTAACCAAACAGTTGACCAAGTTCCCATCAAGGTGTACATCGATTGTTCACTTGTCCTACGACTAGAGCAGTACAACATAAAGTAGCCACTGACATGTCTGCTTAAAACCTTTATCAAATTATTCATTATTTTTGCAGCCAAAGGGCATGTCCCAGACATGATGATTTCAGAAAATGCATCGGACTTTGTTGCTGGTGCTGCTTATATAAGCAAGATCTTTGATCAACCAGAAGTACAACATAATGCTGAATCAACGCAGTTGACGTTGGAGATACATCCCTCTTAAATCTCAATGGCACGGCGGAATTTATGAAGAATGATCGGCATTGTAAACGTTGTTAAGGAAGACTCTTTCATCGTCAGAGAAAGACTTAGAAGAATTCCGTAGAGTTGTTACTGAAAATTAAGAAAATAGAGTCAACAACAACCTCCTAACGTATGTTACCGATGATCTGGACAATTTATAAAGAGTGTTAAGTCTATCCTCAAATACGACCATGGCAGAAGGCACGAACTTGTTCCACCATGATGATAAAGAAATCATAGAGGATCCTACTTATTCGAACCTCAGCACACAGACGTGAATTTCAAACACCATAAAAAGTGATGGAACGTTGGGGAGAAAATTGGCGAGAAGACTATATCACCACAATGAGAGAACACTTCTATGGAGCTGGTTGTTCCTGAAAATCATAATCCTTAAGACCTTGTGACATAAATGATTATTGACAATATGTCCAAGGTCCGCATTGGCCACTTGGAAAAATTTTGACCAGACATCCCATGAATTTCAAATAGAATCATCATGACAGTTTTGAGTTTTGAAGCAAAGGTGTAGTGAATAAGCGACAATAAATAAACTAGTGCCGTGAAATTACACAGTTTTGAAAACAAAATTAGAGAATCTCCAGAAACCACACCAGACTAAAGCTGTTCAGAAAAGACAAGCAACAGTCGTTGCGAGTGAGAAAATCAATTAATTTAAGTGATGAAATATTTCCACAACTGCAGCAAACTCCGCCCGCCCCCCAGTGTGGAGAAATTTACTCCTGGAGGGGGGATCAGCCCCCTTCAGCCCCCTCAGCCCCTTTCAGCCCTGAGGCCCAGCCCTCTCCAGAAGGCAAATAACTTGTTTACTGCTACAGTGAGTAATTTTATCCAGATGCAGTACCAGTATATGACCTGTGGTCAAGCGACCTGCCGCTCCATGTGTCAGTGATTGCAGAGTGTATTTATAATATAGAGACATACATCTCTTTACGCATACCAGGACAAATTAAGGAAAATCCTGTTTCTCCTCACTTTATTACCATATGCAAAAGATAGTGGACATTGTTGTCTATGTTTAAGACAGCAAAGGAATCAAACATTCTGCTTACATCCTCGAGGAAGTTGGCAATGCACAAAAGTACAAGACAGCTTTTCCTTGTTGCAAGGGGCATAACGGCTGGGGTTTTGTGCGTCTCATATTACATATGACTCTACTGAGAGTGACACCTGAACGCCAGATACCCAACAAAGTACGATCTGTGCGTTAGAGTGAACAAAGTGTCTCCTAAAACACTAATAAACATTAAGATAATTGTGTGATCAGCTTCTTTAGTGATAAGATTGTGAACAATAAAGACAAATCTTGTGGAACATAGTGTACCAGTGTGCGAATTCCAAGACTATGGAAGACGTGGACATCCAAGGACACTTCAGCTTCTATCAAGTCTCCGATACCTGTCGAAGGTGTGAAGAACACCATAGCTCACGCTACAAGAGCAAGGTATGTTACGAATTTCTTGTAGTATGGGGGACTGCGCAGTTCTTGAGTCGCAAGGAGTTTGTAATCAACCTATAGTCGGCAGTTAGGTACGGTCTTTTGAGTCCACAAATAACAAAAAAAGGCACAATACCGTGACTGGAACGATACACAAATAACCCGCACATAAAAGAGAGAAGCTTACGACGACGTTTCGGTCCGACTTGGACCATTGACAAAGTCACACTAACCAGAAGTGGAGCAGGACGGCTATATATAGGCAGGATGAGGTGGTGGTAGTAGTAGTAGTAGTACAAGAATGGTATATAATACCGACAAGAATGAAAATAAGACACCTTGCTCAACACCCGTGCATCCCTATCGAAACGTTCGGCATCCACCAGCCACAGTATGGCGAAACGTCCACAACAAAGACAACCAGACGCCGCACATGTGTCTTAAATAACATCTGTAGTTGAAGTAGTAGTATAGTAAGTATAGAATAGGTAGTGGTAGTGAGTGTTGTGGTCGTGGTAGTTTTAGTGGTAGATGGAAAAAGGAGACGAGCCAGACAAAAACAAAGGAAGGGGAGCACTGCAAGAGAGCTAGGTGCCCACTGAGTGGAGAGCAATCGCACAGAGGTGCGTGAAAGGGGAAGTGTGAAATAAATGAAGAATACATAAAACACGAGACAGAAGAGAGAAAGACAACCCCCAAGGAGAAAAGGAGAGAGAAAGGTGAAGAGGATGAGAAGAAAAAGAAAAAGAAAAGAAAAAATGAGGAGTCAGTTAATTTCCCACGTGTTCTGAAGTTAGGAGCAATTTACAATGTAGTGGGAGAGGAAGGCATCTACAGAGACGAAGCCACGGCTAATGTTCAAACAAGGAAATTTGTGTATTATAGAGGATTAACTAGACGGCTACAGTCGAGTTGAAAGTAGGGAAGACAGTATTAGCAGAAGCCCATCAATATGGATGGCTATGATCTCTGACTTTACAGCAAAGAGCATTGTATAGTGTCGTCAACCTAACACTATGTTTTGTGCTCTAAAGTCTGTCAAAAGAGATCGACAGATTCTCCGAAGTATTGAAGAGGACAGAGGAGAAGAAATATAGTAATCACCAGGAACAACTGTACAGGGAGGAGAGTATGAAACGAGATAGTGCGAAGAGTGTTAGTCTGGCGGAAGGTAAGCTTGATGTCTAAGGGACGGAAGAATTTGTTGATTATTAGAAAAGACCGGAAATGTAGTTAAAAAAAAGGGCCCCCAATAAGAGGATAGAAGAGTTCCCAAGGAGTAGAGAGTTTGGGAGAGAAGAAATTGTGTTTAGCACGTGAGAGGGTAGAGTCTATGAAATGGGAAGGGGTAGCCAAGACGGGAAAACGAATTATGAAGTGTGGAAATTTCTGCTGGAAGGAACTGAGGATCACAGATGCGGAGGGCATGGAGAAAGAGGGAGATAAGAACACTTTTCTTGACAGAGGAAGCATGATAGGAAAAGTAGTGAATGTACATGCCACTGTGCATAGGTTTTCGGTAAACGAAAAAGGAAAATCCTACCAAAAATCTACCACTAACACTACCACTACCTCTTCTTCTACTACTACTACTACTACAACTACTGATGAAATTAAGACATATGTGCGGCGTCTGGTTGTCTTTATTGTGGACGTTTCGCCATCCAGTGGCTGGCTGGATGGCAAAACGTCTACGATAGGGATGCCCGTGTGTTGCGCATGTGTCTTAATTTCATCTTGTCGGTATTATATACCATTCATGTACTACTACTACTACTACTACTACCACCACCTCTTCCTGCCTATATATAGCCGTCCTGCTCCACTTCTGGTTAGTGTGACTTTGTCAATGGTCCAAGTCGGACCAAAACGTCGTCGTAAGCTTCTCTCTTTCATGTGCGGGTTATTTGTGTATCGTTTTGAGTCCACACAAGTAAGTTTGTCAGCTATCGAGTGAATGAAATATGCTGATATAACACCCCCTAGGGGTTATTTTTTTGTTTCATAATATGATTTTTCCCAGCCCGTTGAGAGATGGATCAGACAACAATTCAAGACCTTTCTGCAGGGCGGCTGGGTAGCGTTTTCTGTCTTTTATCACAATTTTTCCAAATTTTTTTAAATTTATAAATAAAAGCTTAGCTGGTAAACCCCTTTTTCAAAAAAGCATTGTAACGACCCCCCTACCCATGAGGTAAGTCCAAGTGTCAAAAACCACCCTTAAATTCGAAGTCTCATATATATATAATATATAATAATATTTTATATATATTATATTATAATATTTTTTATTATATATATTATAATATATATTATAATATTATTATATATTAATATGTATATAAATTATATATTATTATATATTATATTATAATATAATAATTAAAAAATTTTAAAATATAAATATATTTTTATATATATATATATATATATATATTAATATATATATATAATAATTATATATATATATATAGAAGTGATCAAGGTCCCAGGACCGAAACTTTTCTAATAAATATTTTATATGTTGCTTAGTGCTTTCTAAACCAACTTAAAATGTAAATATATAATATATATTAATATATATATTATTATATATAAAATTTATAAAAATATATATATTAATAAAAAAATAATAAAAAATTTAATTAAAAAATAAAAAAAATAAAAAAAATAAATTATAAAATAAAAAATTATAACCCAAAACAAACCACCAACAAATGCCAATCCCCCATAAAAACAAATCCAAACCTTCCAAATTTAATAAAAATTTTTCCAAAAAAAAATATTTTTTGGAAGGGAGTGGAATATTCAAATGGTTTTAGGAAAAATCCAAATATTTTTCCCTTAAAGCCTTTTTCCCCACTTCCCCAGGCTTGGGCCCCCAAAATTTAACCAGGGGTGGACCCCAATATATATTAAATTTATATATATTTATATATAAAATTTAATATAAATATTATATAAATTAATATATTTATATTTTTTTTTTATAATAATATATAATATATAATATTTTATAATATATATATATATAATATTTTATAAAAATTTTTATAATAATATATTATTATATATATAAATATTTCAATCCCCACCAAAAAAAAAGCGGGTATATAAAAAGAAAGATCGCGTCACAGGTTCGAAACTATACTGACAAAGGGTCAAGATTTACCCGCGCAATAGTTCACTGGGCTACACAAAAGAAAACATAGACTGTGAAAACGTGGTTTCACAAGCCTGTTTTTCCCACCCCGGGTTTGTCTCTCGTGGTCATTGGCATAAAAAAGTTTGGAGGAAAACATACAGGAGGAGAGTGAAATAGCTTTAAAAGTTGTTTTTGTTCCGGTTCCATTTAGTATCGGAGTGGTCATTTCTGCTTTAGGGTTTTGAGAATTCGCTCACTTTCCCAAGACACATTAAATTAACAATTCCTGTGTCCAACGTAGTCCTTCAAGGAGTAAAAACAATATTTAGTGTAGCCAGCAGCAGTCCAGCAAGGGTGTATCAGCAAACTTAGTGTAGCCAGCACCACTCAACAAAGGTAGTAACGCAAACTTAGTGTAGCCAAAAAACCAGTCCTACAAGGTACTAACAGCAATATTTAGTGTAGCCAAGCGCAGTCACCAAAGGATAACAGCAATACTTAGTGTAGCCAGGCAGTCCAACAAGGTGGGAAAACAATACTTAGGTAGCCCAAAAACCAGCCAACAAGGGGTTTATCAGCATATTAGGGAGCCAAGCACCCCTCCAACAAGGTAGTATCAGCAATACTTTGTGTAGCCAAACACCACTCCAACAAAGGAAATAACAGCAAAAATTAGTGTACCAAAACAAGTCCCAAAAAGGGGTAACAGCAATCTTAGTGTAGCAAACACCATCCAACAAGGTA
>NW_026474728.1:0-10334 GCF_026875155.1 Cherax quadricarinatus
ACGGGTTCAAAATCGGCAAAATCGCCGGGTACATGTCGCCGAGACTGCTAACTTCGCGGGAGCGTAATTCCATGAGTTTTCGACCAAATTTCATACTTTTAGTGTCATTAGTGAGGAAAAACGGCGGCGGCGGCAGCGGCAGCAACGGTATCCTACCAGCTCTTCTTTCTCAAAAAAACATCGCTCATCAAAACTTGTGATGGCCTAAGTGAAAGTTCAACTACATGAACCCACGTAGACCACAACATGACCCAAGAATACTAAGAATGTAACCCAAATCTTGACAAAATTAGAAGATCTAAGGAAGACAGCCCTGCTAACCCAAACACTGCCTCAGCTGCCAGACAACCACTTAACCCAAGCTCCGAGAAAACAAGCCTTCTCCTCCATTGCTACACAGTATCTACTTCAGTGATACTATGAAAGGATATCGCAGAAGAAACAACACCAGTAATAATAGAATAACAGCAAGGACCCTAGAACTCAACTTGTCTACCCAGCAGGACGCCGGTGTATCATCAACCCCCCTCACCACCGCCACCCAGGGAACAACAACAACAACAACAAACATGGCTGACTCCCCCTCCAACTCCACTCCCTTCAAAGGATTCACCCATGATAACTCAGGTATGATTATTCCTGACAATATCAAGGACTACATCGTTGCTCTAGAAAATGAAATCAAAGATATCAAAGCAACACTCGAGCGACGAGAATCCAAGATAACCAGCCTCGAGAACAAGATCCAAAACCTTGAAGAGAAGATTACATCGGGAAGTGTTGACACAGAAAATACTCTAAAAGCAGCTATAGCCAGTCACACTGAGCAAATAACAACAATAAATATGAAGGTTGAAGAAGCAATCAAGACTGGAATCAGAACATGCACACTCGACTAAATGAATACCTTGATTTCCAAGACGACAAAACTGAACAAGATAAGTTGTCTGATGCAGTTATAATAAACAGTCCACACATTCCTAGTGACATAACACAAGCACAGTGCAAAGAAACTGCTATCAGGATAATACAGAACCACGTACAAGTCATCGTGCAAAACAATGAAATCAAAGAAACACGTTTGCTAGGAAAACCAGAAGTAAACACAGTATAATGATCCGACTCATTCATACGATAAAAGAAAGGACCTAATTAAATCAGCAATTACAATGAAAAATGGAGTGTACATAAATGAGTGTCTAACAAAAAAACGTCAAAACCTTCTGTTCAGGCTGAGAAAACTTAAACAGGAAAACAAAATACATCAGTGTTTCACGCGAGATGGGAAAATACTAGTAAGGAAAACATCAACAGGACAACAATATACCATTTCAAATGAACATGATTTCTCTACCTTCCTTAGAAAAGCTGACATTTCTGTAACAGATTAGATAAGTGCCCTTAATACATATATACGTTTGGTGCATATAGTGTACGTTACTATTATATTTGTGCATTATTATTTTTATTATTTTTCATCACTAGCTAATGCCAACTACCTCCAATACTCTATACTTCTTTCTTACTGCTATTAATTGCTCATAATTTTAAATTACAAGTCAAATCTTACTCCAAATTAATAATATTCATTATTCTTACCTGTCCATTTAATTTTGTTTATCACTACTTGTTTTTTAGTCACTTTTCATTGTGTATGCAATTAGTGTATATTCCAATTACTTTTTTTGCAAGTACCAAAACTATCTTTTTGCTAGCTAGTACCAACTACCTCATTTTTTTTTACTTTTTATTGTGCAATAAACTGCTCAATTTATTTAATATTACAAATCAGATCTTACTCCTAAACCAATATTATTTCATAGTGACCATCTGTCCATTTAACTTTGTTTACCATTACTTAATTTTAGTCCCTTATATATTTTCTCCTTTATTTTAGCTTTATATAACTACCCTAGTTTATATATTCACAATTGTTAAAATAATCAAGGTGCTATTCTCAGGTGCTAAAGTAGAATAAGTTCACAATTTTGCCATTATATTCCAAAGCTCATTTATTTGATTACCACTTTATTGTTCACCACAACTTATATTAGTCCCTTTTATATTATAATTTTATGATGCTAATTATACACATGCTAGAACATATATACACTGCAATAGAGAAAAAAGAAGTCCACTGGGGATCTTCATTGACTTACGTAAAGCTTTTGATACAGTTGACCATGACTTGCTCCACATAAAATTGTCACACTATGGTATAAGAGGGCACTCCCTCAACTACCTCAAGTCATACCTCAGCAACAGAAGCCAATATGTGTACTCAAATGGGGCAAACTCTTCTGCACAACCAATTACAGTTGTGTCCCACAGGGAAGTGTCCTTGGCCCTCTTCTCTTTCTCCTATACATAAATGACCTACCAAATGCTTCGCAATTACTCAAACCCACACTATTTGCAGATGACACTACATACGTCTTCTCCCACCCGAGCCCAGTCACGCTAGCCAATACTGTAAATACCGAATTACAGAAAATATCTACCTGGATGAGGACTAACAAACTTACACTAAACATTGACAAAACCTCCTTCATTCAGTTTGGTAACAGAGCTACAGAATGTCCCTCTTAACATAATGATAAACGGATCACCTATCACAAAAGCTAAACAGAGGGAAAATTCTTAGGAATCCACCTTGATAATAGACTCAAATTTCATACACATATACAACAAATTTCTAAGAAAATTTCCAAGACTGTAGGCATACTATCGAAGATACGGTACTATGCTCCACAGTCAGCCCTCCTGGCCCTAATCAACTCTCTTATTTACCCCTATCTCACCTATGGAATTTGTGCATGGGGCTCAACAACAAGTAACCATCTCAGACCACTAATTACCCAACAAAAGGCTGCAGTTAGAATGATAACAAATTCTCACTACAGGCAGCACACTCCACCAAATATTCAATACACTCAACCTACTCACCATACAAAACATCCATACTTATTACTGCACCTATTACATACATAGAACACTTAACTCTGATATTAACCCTCCCCTCAAACATCTCCTTGCCAACCTCAACAGAACACATGACCATAACACAAGGCACAGATCACTCTTTATGTTCCTCGTGTCCATCCTAGCAAAACTCAATGCACAAAACTCAATGCAATGAAGGCCTAAAATCTGTAAATCATACCATGTAAATACAAAGAAATCACTACCTTTTAAAATCAAGTCTCTTCTCAAAGTCCTCACCCAAAACCAAATAAATACTAAAATAACTGAACCTTATAAACTTTATATCTTAAAATGTTCTACAATTATATCACATAAATTAAAACCTAAAACCAATCTAACTTTATAATTTTATAATACACTACCTAAAATACTCCATTTCTACTGAATGTACAGCATGCATGCAACCATATGACCTTCCTTGTAAAGGCCCTAAAATTGTAATATAACCTGTTTAATTAATGTTTATCACTGATTTAAATCATTGCTTAATATAATCTTAAGTTAATTTTAAGCCACCTAATGCTATGCATATATAAGTGGCTTTGGCATGTGCTCTTACTGTATTTTTTTGTACCTCTGATATGTTTCTCAAATTGTAATAAATAAATAAATAAATAAATAAAATACTAATTCTAACTTTAAAGAATACTTTATGACTACCTACTACCATATCCCAAGCTCCATTTATTTGATCATCACTTTATTTGTATTAGTCCCTTTTATATTGCTCCTTTAATTTAGCTTAAAAAAAAAAAAAAAATACCTAGCTATTATTTACATTTGTTTAAATAATTCAGGTGCTATTTTTTGCTTAAGACTATTTACTTGTTTTATACTTAATTCTAATCATAGATTCACTAAACAAATCTTAATGATTACAAGCATTGATTTCCCGATAACAACCTCTATTTAATGACTTAAATGAATCAAAAAGTTACTGTAATTACTCACTGCAGAACAATCAAAGGCCCCCTTCTCAGTGCCAACAACAACATAACTATCTTTAACTACAATATCAGATCTTTAAGCAAGCATTACGATGACCTCATAGCATTACTAAATTCCTTACATGCCAATATGTCCATCATTACACTAACTGAAACCTGGCTAAAGCCTGATAGTACAGATGTCTATACCATTCCTGGTTACACAGCCATACACAACTGTAGGCCAGACCAACAAGGGGGTGGCACAGCCATATACTACTCAGACCAACTAGAATGTATCACTAATACTTGCACAAGGGATGAACATGGGGAATATATAATAGCCAAATCAAATCCAAATACCTACAAAAACCTCTCACATTGATAAACATCTACAGAGTTCCACAGTCAAACATTAGCCAATTTAGTCAAAACCTAGGAAGTATGATAACTGATGCACGCATGAACGAAGATCACTTACACTCTCAGGTGACTTCAATATAAATCTCCTGCAAGACCAGGACCCACACGTTACTGAATTCACAAACACAATGAGTAACTGTATGTTGCTACCAACAGTAAAAAAACCTACAAGAGTTACAGAGACTAGTGTTTCCCTACTTGACCACATCTGGACCAACACCATATCCCCTTTAAAATCAGGCATAATTACAGATAATACCACAGACCACTACCTACTTTCCTCATAACAACTCTTGGTAAACTACCCCAAGACACTACTAAAGTCACCTTCAGACTTCACAATGAGGCAGCCATTAATAACTTCACAACAGCAGTACCAAACATTGACTGGCACACTGAGCTAGAAATATATACAGATATTGACGAATGTATTAATAATTTTATAAAAAAGACCCAATACCTCTATAACAAGCACTGCCCTAAAAAAACTAAACAGATGACAGCTAAGAGACTGAACAGTCCCTGGCTAACACCCAGCATTCTCAAATCCATAAATACAAAACACCAATATGAAAAACAGTACAGAATGGGTCACAGAACCAGAGACCAAACAAACGTTACTCGTCAATCCTAACCAGCCTGATAAGAAAGGGCAAAAAAATTGTATTATGAGAACAGATTATCCAACTTACGAGGTGATATAAAAAAGACCTGGAAAACCCTATCAGAAATTCTGGGAACAAAAAAGATATCACGAAATAGCGAAATAAAATTAGCAAAATCAGATGAACCCCAACTCCCACCAACAGAAACAGCAAACAGACTCAATGATTTCTTCTCCACAAAAAGGACAAAACCTTGCCAAAAAAAATCCCAAGCTCAATACCCCCCCAATGATACCTCACCCGGAAACCAACCCCGAACCCCCACGGGTTCCTAGCTCCGCCCAAACCCCTTACGAAGTCCCCCCCTTTTTATCAAACGCACTAAAAAAAAAAAAAAAGGGCGGGAAAATTTAAATCCCTTTTAACCACCCTTTATATAAAAAAAAGTGTCACAAGTGCAATCACCAATCATTCAAACTCTTTAAAAAATTCCATTGAATCCTCCACCCCCCCAAAACAGTACTCAAAATGGAAAGGGTCCCCCCCGACCACAAAGGAGGAAAAACCAAACAAGTTGAAAACAAATAGGCCAATACCAACTTACCCCCTCTCTAAAAATTCTTCAAAAAATTAATTCAAAACAAATCTACTCCTCCCTTTATCCCCCAAAAACAACTCAACCCCTGCCAATTTGGTTCAGGCCAAAAAAATATAATGTCCCTATTATACACATGCTAGAAATATAACCCCTGCAATAGAGAAAAAAGAATTTCCCCTGGGATCTTCATTAACTTACGTAAAGCTTTTGATACAGGGCCCATGATTTCTCCACGAAAAATTTGTCCACTTTTTGGTATAAGAGGGCACTCCCTAAACCAAACCTCAAGTCACCCCTCAGCAACAGAACCCCAATATGTGTACTCAAAGGGGGCAAACTCTTTCTGAAACAACCAATTAAAAGTTGGGGGTCCCCCCCGGGAAGGGCCCCTTCCCCTTTCTTCCCCTTTCTCCTTTTCCAAAAAAGACCTCCCAAAATGTTTCGCAATACTCAAACCCACACTATTTGCAAAAGGAAAACACAAAACGTTTTTCCCCCACCCGAGCCCAGTCACTTTAGCCAATACTGAAAATTTTACCGAATTAACAAAAAATTATCAACCTGGATGGGGGACAAACAAACTTACACAAAACATTGAAAAAAACCTATTTCATTCATTTTTGGTAACAGGGGTTTACAGAGTCCCTCTTAACATAATGATAAATGTATCACCTATCACAAAGCTAACAGGGGGAAAATTTGGGAATCCACCTTGAAAATTTAGACTAAAATTTTCCATACACAAAAACAAAAAATTTTTCTAAGAAAATTTCCAAACTGTGGGCATACTATCAAGATACGGAAATATGCCCACAGTCAGCCCTCCGGGCCCCTATACCCACTCTCTTATTTACCCCTATCTCACCTATGGAATTTGTGAATGGGGTCAACAACAATTAACCATCTCAGACCAAAAATTCCCCAAAAAAAAGGGCTAAAGTTAAATTTGATAAAAAATTCTCACTCCCGGCAGCACACTCCACCAATATTCAATACACAAAACCCTACTCACCATAAAAAACATCCATACTTATTACTGCACCTATTACATACATAAACATTTAACTTTTATTTTAAAACTCTCTCCCCCTAAACATCCCCTTTGCCAACCTCAACAGAACACATGACCATAACACAAGGCACAGATCCCTTTTTGATTTTTCCTCAGCCCACTCACACTTGAAAAAACCAATGCCATAAAAGGCCCTAAAATTGGAATTCATTACCTGTAAATAAAAAAAGAAACACTACCTGTTTATAAATTCAAGTCTCTTCTAAAGATCACTTACTCACCCAAAAACCCAAATAAATACTGAATAACTGAACCCTTAAAAATTTGGTATATCTTAAAGGGTTTTTTCCCCAATTATAACACATAAATTTTTAAAAACCAAAAACCCAATCAAAACTTCTTTTTTTTTTAAATACACTACCTAACAGAATATCCATATGACTGAATGTACAACAATCCCTGCAACCATATGACCTGCCCCTTTGTAAAAACTCACTTGTGTTTTTATAGTAATCTGTTTACATTAATTTTTTATCACTGATTTCTTTTCATTGCTTATTTAAAACTAATTTTAATTTTTAAAAGCCAGCCCGTAATGCTATCCCAATAGTAAAAAGTGGTTTTGGCATGCTCCCTCTTATCTGTATTTTTTTGTACCTCTGAGTTTTGCCAAATTTTAATAAAAAATAAATAAATAAATAAATAAATTACCATCCCGGGGAAAAAATTCTCCTACATTTTTTAAGAAATTTTTTTTTTTTCCCAAAATTTTGCGAAAACAGAATTTACCGATTTAGATAGGGGCTTGTGACAGTCAAAAGGGGAAAATAAGGTGGCCTTTTTAAGACACTGTTTTTTTGCCATGAGCCAATTTTTGTGATGCAAGGAATATATTTATTATTAACATACTAACATCAACACAACGTTTATTTGCCTATCACAAATGATCTATATAATAATAAATAAAATAAAAAAACAAAAACATGTTTTAAAAACTCCAGGGTGAAAAATTTTTTGGCAAAAATACCGAGCATTCGACAGAGGTATTAAGATGAAATGGGGTACATTACCATTCAGCCCCCGTCTTGGGGGGTTATATCAAGAAAATGGAGTCAGCACAGGGCTAACCCGTGAAATTTTTTTATTTATTTTTTTTATTTTTTTATTTATTTATTTAAAAATTTTGGGATACATACAGAGGGACAAAAAAAATACAGGTAAGAGCACATGCCAAAGCCACTTGTAAAGCATAGCATTAAAGGGCTGGCCCTTTAAAAATTTAAATTAAGATTAATAAGGGAATGAAAGAAATCACGATAAAACATTATTGAAAAAAGATAAAATTAAAGCACAAATGAATTAAAAAAACAAAAGGTCTTTTGGTTTTTATGCATTTCTGCACTTTTATCGAATTTGGGGTTTCTGTTAGGTAGTGGGATTTAAAAAATAATGAAGTTAGATTGGGGTTTTTGGGTTTTAAAATTTAAAGTGATATAATTGTGAGAAACATTTAAAATATACAATTTATAAGGTTCAGTTTTTTTCCCGTATTTTTTTGGTTTTGGGTGAGTAAATGAAACTTTGAGAAGAACTTGGGAAATTTTTTTAAAAAGGTAGTGTTTTTCTTTTTTATTTACAGGTAATGAATTCCGATTTTTTGGCCTTTTTTGTGCATTGAGTTTTTGCATACGTGAATTACAAGAGGGAAAATCCCCAAAAAGTGATCTGTTTCCTTGTGTTATGGTCATGTGTTTTTGTTGGGTTGGCAAGGGGATGTTTTTGGGGGGGGTTAAAATCAATTTTAAATGTTTTTTAAAGTATGTAATAGGGGGCAGTAATAAGTATGGATTTTTTTATGGTGAGTAGGTTTTGTGTATTAATATTGGGGGTGTGCTGCCTGTAGTGAGAATTTATCATCATTCAAAATGCAAACCTTTTGTTTTGGGGAATTAGGGTCCCGAGATGGTTTAATTGCGAAACCCAAAAAAAAATTTTCTCTACACAGATTAAACACCCACAACATAGTGTAGAGAACCTAGGATAACCCAAAAAAAATCAAAATGGCTTATTTTTTTTAGTACCTGGCTTGAATTTTGGAAAAAAAAAATATGATTCCCCGCCAGGGTAGAAAAATTGGGCATGTTTTTTTTACACCTCTTGTCCCAGTTTTACCCATCAGTAAATGGGGACCTGGGTTTATGGACTGGTTTTTGTCTTATCCTGGGAAAACCCGGGTTTTAATTTGCCTGAAAAAGCTTAGCAAAAACAAGGGGGTTTTTATACAGTAGTATGGGCAAAACTAAACTGCCCTTTCACCAAATTTAGCATTCCCCATACTGTAAAAAACTTTTAAAAAATTTCTCAAAATTATATTCCCATAAATGTAAAAATTTACTACTGATAAAACACAACCACAAAATACTTTCAAACTGCCCAATGTAACATCCCCCGAATTTTTAAATTTTAGTAAACTTTCTGCCTGCTATAAATAAAATCAGATGTAAAACTTAAACTATAATCAATTTCTGTAGTATTAAGAAGTCTAAGTCATTAAATTTAGTCTGCCCATAATGCCTAGGCATGAAGTACTTACCGAGATATAGAGGCGCAAAGTTGGCAGAAAATGAGCGGTGTATGGCAACAGCAGTGAATGCCGCCTACCCAGTATTCTTTTATTCACTCCAATTCAAAGATTTCCTGTATTTTCCAATATTTTTCTTTCTAAGTAACTTATGTGGCCTGTGAGACCAAGTAAAGTGCCTTGTTCAAATATACACTCATTGTTTACAACACCAATAACTGAACAAACATTATTTATTTGTTTATTTATTTAGTAATTTGAGCATACATACAGAGGTACAAAAAAATACAGTAAGAAGCAGCATGCCAAAGCCACTTGTATGCATAGCATTACGGGCTGGCTTAAAATTAACTTAAGATTAACTAAGCAATGATGAAATCAGCGATAAAACATTATTGTAAACAGATAACTATAAAGCACAAATGAGTATTACAAAGACAGGTCATATGGTTGCACGCATTGCTGTACATTCAGTCGAATGGATATTTTGTTAGGTAGTGTATTTAAAAAATAACAAAGTTAGATTGGGTCTTAGGTTTAACATTTATGTGATATAATTGTGAGAAACATACAAGATATATAATTTATAAGGTTCAGTTATTCAGTATTTAATTGGTTTTGGGTGAGTAAGTGATCTTTGAGAAGAGACTTGAATTTATAAACAGGTAGTGTTTCTTTTATATTTACAGGTAATGAATTCCAGATTTTAGGGCCTTTATGTGCATTGAGTTTTGCATAGCGTGAGATGGACAAGAGGAACATCAAAGAGTGATCTGTGCCTGTGTTATGGTCATGTGTTCTGTTGAGGTTGGCAAGGAGATGTTTGAGGGGAGGGTTAATATCAGAGTTAAGTGTTCTATGTATGTAATAAGGTGCAGTAATAAGTATGGATGTTTTGTATGGTGAGTAGGTTTAGTGTTTTGAATATTGGTGGAGTGTGCTGCCTGTAGTGAGAATTTATCATCATTCTGACTGCAGCCTTTTGTTGGGTAATTAGTGGTCTGAGATGGTTAATTGTTGTTGAGCCCCATGCACAAATTCCATAGGTGAGATAGGGTAAATAAGAGAGTGAATTAGGGCCAGGAGGGCTGACTGTGGAACACATACTGTATCTTCGAAGATGCCTATTAGATTTTTATAAAACTTGTTTTTTCATAAACAAACAATACAAACATTTTTTATTTCAGTTTTATTAAAATACATA
>NW_026474729.1:0-10607 GCF_026875155.1 Cherax quadricarinatus
ATTTATTTTCTTGGTCAGTTCAGTAATCCATGAGATACTTACGGCCAGATTCAAAGGTCTTGTTAAATCTTGTACCTTTTGTATTTTGAGTCTACAGTCTTGTTAAGACAAAGACGTAAATGTTATTGAAGACTGAATTTTATTATTATTATTATTAAAGATTCGCGGTATTCTCCCGGCCCGGGCCTTTTCCAAGTAGTGGCCCGGCCTTGGCTCCCTCTTTAGGGAGTGTCTGAGACCTAAGTCTCCCATGAGAGGAGGCACAAGTACCTCCTCATCTTTGGGACCAACTGTCCCCAGGCCTAGCCACAAGCTAGGCCTCTCTGGTCTGCCATCCCGCCCCAAGGGAGCTAATGGGAATGACAGTCTTATGAGCTAAAAGCTCGGGCTCAGGCACCTACCCTACCCTAGAAGGGCTGGGCATGGTGTCGATGACTGAATTACAGGAAGAATAATTAAACTTCCTTATTAATGTGACATTTCCATGATTTTGAACTAAATGTATATGGTAAATTTATTGTACAAAGTATTAAGAGAGAAGATAAAGTATTGTATTTAAATACTTTAATAAATTTGAATATTATTCTATGGAGTTTCCCAGTTGAAATTATTTCCCCTAGACTCTAAAAGACCTTTAAAGAACTCGGATCCAAAAATCTTGTTGCATAAGAAATAAATGGTAACAGGCCACATTCTGAAGTTCTTTAAAAAATTTCTTATTGGCAACAATAAGTAAAGAAAACTGACAAGTCACACTGTAAAGCAAGGATAACTCATGTAAAAAAATACTGGATAAGAAATTGTACTTTACTCAAATCAAATTACTCAGATTTACTTTAATTTGAATTAATGGCACAGTGAGTTGTCTTTACTCTCAATTCAATAAGGAAATCCAACAATAAATGATAAATCACTCAAAAATGATAAAAAGAATCAATAAATCTTGTGCAAAAATAAAATAGACTGGAAAGTGATTCTCTAAAGAAAAATAAAGTGACACACAAAGAATAAAATATTATGCACAGAACAAGAAATATAAAACTGAAATCACAGAATATTGCACTGAAATAAACTGTAGCAATATTTTAAATAACAATTACTAATCAAAAATTACTGCACAGCACAACACTACATTAAAATTTTCTGAAAGAATAAATTAATGGCAGCACAATACTTGCTCAAGAGTCACTGCACACACAAGAAAATGCAATCGACACCATGCCTAACCCTTCTAGGGTAGGGTAGGTGCCTGAGCCCGAGCTTTTAGCTCATAAGACTGTCATTCCCATTAGCTCCCTTGGGGCGGGGATGGCAGACCAGAGAGGCCTAGCTTGTGGCTAGGCCTGGGGACAGTTAGTCCCAAAGATGAGGAGGTACTTGTGCCTCCTCCCATGGGAGACTTAGGTCTCAGACACTCCCTAAAGAGGGAGCCAAGGCCGGGCCACCACTTGGAAAAGGCCCTGGCCGGGAGAATACCGGCTAATCTTTAACATAATAATAATAATAATAAGAAAATGCAGTTTAGAAGAGCAAGAAAAAAAATGATCAAGGAATGAACTGATTGAACACTTTAACTCTTAATTGCAGCTTAAGCAACACTGACTGAACAAGCAAAAGAATAATTTATGTTAAAAAGAAGTTAAAAAAATTGCACTAAGTGTGAATTTGCTCAATGAAACATGAAAAATAATAAAGGCAAAAATGCAAAACAGAGAAAGGTTAACACTTATAATAATGCAGGAAGAAAACACATCAATATATGCACAATACTATGAGAATTTTCTTGCCAAAAGGTCTTGTGTAGACAAAAATTGGAAAATAATTCTCTGCTTCAACAAAATAATGGCACTATTGTCTGTGGAGATAGGACAAATTAGACACTGGCTAAATAAAGAATTAACACAAAGGAATGATCAACACACAGTAAAATGTGAAAAGAATTAATACAAAAACGGCAAGAATACACAAATGCTTGGGAAAAAAATAACTGAGACAACACTGAGTTGTGATGCAGAATATAAGATAACAAGTTACTGAAATACTTCACTGCATAAATTACTAGGCAAGGAACACAGTACTGTGAACACACAACAAGGAAAAATGTTAAGGTACTTATTTCAAGTATATAGAAAAAAAGGAATACAACACAACAGACATAAAAATAAAGCACGAAAATTAAACACTGAAGAAAAAAAATGAATAATACAAAAGAATATAATGAACACTGAGTCTAATCAAAAGTCACTGAAAAGAAATGTCACTAAGGGAAACACTGAAAAATTGTCTCAACACTAGTAAATGTCTCTATAAAAGATATTATTTATTATCACTGGAGCAACGTTAGTGAAGAATGAGGGAGGTGGTGGAGTCTCATGGCTGGCGTGACTCTACTGAAGTTTTTAGCCCATAAATCGACGATAAACTCACACAGGAGGCTTTTATGTTGGCACACAGGGACGAAGGAACAATTTTGCCTCTTGACCCCCTATGTGGTCCATAAAATAAGGTGCTAGGACCCCTTATAAGGGTAAAAAAAAATAGTGGTAGTTGGAAGTTGTGGGTGGTTGAGGCAGCTCGCTGGGACACCACATGATGGCTGGGCATACGGATAAGCGGCGCAACCCACATGCTCTGGGTACACCCAGACTAGGCATGAAAATATCTAAGCCAGGCTGGCTTAAAAACCCACAAAATACCACAACACCAGAACTAGAAGCACAAAAGCGATGGTGAAGGCTGGAACTCATGTGGCTTGCTTGAGTACTGGGTTAGTCACCTGGGATAGTTGACTGACTTGCTTGGCTTAACCCTTCACACAGTCTGGCTTGAAAACTTGTAACGATGAGCACAGCAGGGATGGAAAGCTGGCTTAGCAGGCAAGGTTGTTTAAGACAGGCTGGATGGTGTAGGGCTTGACTCCCCAGACAGACTGGCTTGGTGGCATGGCTTAATTTGCAAACCCGGGTCAACCCCTTGGAAGTAATGTAAATAAGCAGATAAACACTAAGACACAAAGACTGACCAGTAAGCAGGAAGCAAACAGGCTGGGAGACACGTGCTCGGATAGTTGGCTGCCAGGGCGACCTGCTCATGACACAAAATGTCAGTCGCCTGGTAGAAGTTAATCTCCATATATCAGCGTAAACATAAAATTTGCATGCTCACCGCTAGCACCATTTGTCGAGAGGGTTCATGGAGATGTGATGGTTGGAGTTAACACAGTCATTGGATGGTAACATATATTAGCAGAGTGTAAGAGGGAGAGGCCCAGCCTGCCTGTTCATAGACCTAAGCATGGAGTGAGGACGAGGCACGGAGCACAGCTCTCTCATGCGGCATCACGTGACATCACGCAAGATAGTCACTGAGCCTGGCAAGGGGTCAACTATGTAAAACATATGGGTTGTACTATGATACTCAGATAACATATACATATACAGGGATCAGCAACTATGCTGACAACAGAGGTAGATAATGGGTCCAAGGACTGGGCTCCAAAGTTTTGATAGCTGAGCAAGTTACAAAGGTAATGAACTCCAGGTAGATCTGGTCACAATCACGACAAGTTACAAAGGTATTTACACATTACAGAGGCACATAATGGGAAGAGAGAGTTTGGAGGAATACGAATGGTTTTGGCAAGAATGCCCTGACTGAAGAGAACAGAGGCGTCAGAAGCTGAACAGCGTATTTTAAAAATGGCAGAGTTATCAGGTCTGTAAATGTTGTCAACTGAGACTTAGTTCTTGGTATTGATGTCCTTGATTAAGTCGTTTATGTCTGTGTCAGAAGTATAAGTAATAGAAGTTCAAAAGTTATTTTACAGCTCTATGCCTTACTAGTGAGGCCTCATTTAGATTATGCAGCTCAGTTTTTTATATAGACTCACTGGAGAACATACAGAGAAGGATGACTAAAATGATTTACTGTGTAAGGAATCACCCGTATGAAGACTTAAAGCCTCGAATCTCCACTCTCTGCAGAGACGTAGAATGAGGGGAGATATCATTGAAGTGTATAAGTGGATGACGGGCATAAACAAAGGAGATATTAATAAAGTACTGAGGGTGTCGAACCAGGTAAGAACCAGAAATAATGGATTTAAGTTGGATAAATTTAGATTTAGAAAGGACATAGGTAAGTACTGGTTTTCTAACAGAGTTGTGGATGAGTGGAACAATCTTCCCAGTAGGGTGATAGAGGCTAGGACATTGGGTAGCTTTAAAAAGAGATTGGACAAATATATGAGTGGGAGGGGCCGGGTTTGAATGGTGCCATTGGGTACGGGAGTAAATTCTTGGGTAACTTTGCGTAAGATAAGATAAGATAGGTAAGATTTCGTTCGGATTTTTAACCCCGGAGGGTTAGCCACCCAGGATAACCCAAGAAAGTCAGTGCGTCATCGAGGACTGTCTAACTTATTTCCATTGGGGTCCTTAATCTTGTCCCCCAGGATGCGACCCACACCAGTCGACTAACACCCAGGTACCTATTTGCTGCTAGGTGAACAGGACAACAGGTGTAAGGAAACGTGTCGGAATGTTTCCACCCGCCGGGAATCGAACCCGGGCCCTCCGTGTGTGAAGCGGGAGCTTTAGCCACCAGGCCACCGGGCCACCGTAAGGGTCGTTTTGATACGGACTTGCCTTGTATGGGCAAGTAGGCCTTCTGCAGTGTTCTTCCATTCTTATGTTCTTATTAATCTACGTGTTTAGCAATGACTGTGCTTTTAGCACGATGTTCAGGAGTCTAAATATTCTGAGGAAAGTTATCAGGGGAGAATGTAAACAGTGGTACATGACAGTGTACGTTCAAGGTTATTATGTTATGTTCTCTAGTATAGTGACGCTAGAGAAAACTGTGTCTACAGTGGTAACTGTATATCACTGTGATAACTGTATATAACAATGGTAACTGTGTGTATCACAGTGGTAACTGTGTATATCATAGTGGTAACTGTGTATATCACAGTGGTAACTGTGTATATCACAGTGGTAACTGTGTATATCACAGTGGTAACTGTGTATATCACAGTGGTAACTGTGTATATCACTGGGGTAACTGTATATCACTCTAGTAACTGTGTATATCACAGTGGTCACTAGGTATACCACTGTGGTAACTGTGTATATCACAGTGGTCACTAGGTATATCACTGGTAACTGTGTATATCACTGTAGTAACTGTGTATATCACAATGGTAACTGTGTATATCACAGTGGTAACTGTGTATATCACAGTGGTAACTGTTTATATCACAGTGGTAATTGTGTATATCACAGTGGTAACTGTGTATATCACAGTGGTAACTGTGTATATCACAGTGGTAACTGTGTATATCACAGTGGTAACTGTGTATATCACTGGGGTAACTGTATATCACTCTAGTAACTGTGTATATCACAGTGGTCACTAGGTATACCACTGTGGTAACTGTGTATATCACAGTGGTCACTAGGTATATCACTGGTAACTGTGTATATCACTGTAGTAACTGTGTATATCACAATGGTAACTGTGTATATCACAGTGGTAACTGTGTATATCACAGTGGTAACTGTTTATATCACAGTGGTAATTGTGTATATCACAGTGGTAACTGTGTATATCACAGTGGTAACTGTGTATATCACAGTGGTAACTGTGTATATCACAGTGGTAACTGTGTATATCACTGGGGTAACTGTATATCACTCTAGTAACTGTGTATATCACAGTGGTCACTAGGTATACCACTGTGGTAACTGTGTATATCACAGTGGTCACTAGGTATATCACTGGTAACTGTGTATATCACTGTAGTAACTGTGTATATCACAATGGTAACTGTGTATATCACAGTGGTAACTGTGTATATCACAGTGGTAACTGTTTATATCACAGTGGTAATTGTGTATATCACAGTGGTAACTGTGTATATCACAGTGGCAACTATGTATATCACTGTGGCAACTGTGAATATCAGTGTGGAAAATATTTTAATTTTCCGAAACTATAGTGCCTAATAGGTGTTTAATGTGTCGATTTGTGTCAAAAATGTATTTGAAAGAAGAATAGAACCAACAGTTCCCTCTGCGCCTGTGCAGATGTGCGTGGGAACAGGTCGACACAGGGCATGGGGCAGCGGAAGTGTTTTGAATGTAGTGAGGAGGCTGTGAAAACATGGGACCAGGAAATTGGCATTCACGGCAGCCTAAGGATTAATATAGGCCTCACTTCATAATAGGAAGTGTCGTAACTGTTCCTGGTGAAGAGTGAGGGAACGTGATTTACGGGACCACCGTAACAAAGTGGTAAAATGAGTGAATTATGGTAGGACCGGTGGTGGCTGGTGTGTCACCATGGAGTGTGTCCCGGGTTAACATACCCGTGGTTTAATCATCACTCATCGGTCTCAGATCTTAATGGAGTGGCCTCCAATGTGTATAATAATTAGGAGACATTAAACCATATGGTGGGCTAAGAAGTAATCAGTGATAATAACGCCAAGTTAAGAGAATGTGTGAAGTGAAATGAGTCGCCGTTCTCAGAGTGAGCATCTGTTTATCTTTTGTTCCTGTCTCTAGGATAGTGAAGTTTTTATGGAGTCACGACTTCTAAAGCGGGACAAACCAACGGATACCTCGTCCTGCTGGAATAAGAACCATGCCGATGTAGCAGGACATCGAAATGTGATTGTGAATGGAGGAAATAAGGACCATCAATCACTCACAGTTAAGTAACCCTTCTAGTTATAGCAAACTTATACTGGCCAGTTAGGTATGTTGTAATTGGATAGGTTATGGGTGATCCAGCTACTTCAAGTGACCACCAGAGAATATCTGGTAAGTGGTGGGATTACGTACAAGTGTTTTTCCTTGATGGATATATCCATGTGTAACCTACCCCCCCCCCCCCCTTCATTCAGTTAAACTAATATAATCTGTACAGTCCACAATTAATTAGTAGCGCCGTACTTGTGGGTGTTATCCAATTTATACTGGTCTCGGATAGATATGGATAAGACTGTGAGGTCGAAGGGGCCACCTGCAGTGACCAGAGGTAAACAATATAATTGTTGTCTCCCAATGAGATTACTCGTATGCATGTAATGTTGAGGTACGTACAGGTAACACCCCTATAAAATTTTCCGTATCTGCCCGCTGGTCCTTCGAACTGGATGCAATCAGTGAAAAAAGTAATTGAATTAATTACTTAATAATTAAGTGACTGATTGAAGGAAGTGGGTATATTTTTTTTTTATTATCACACTGGCCGATTCCCACCAAGGCAGGGTGGCCCAAAAAGAAAAACTTTCACCATCATTCTCTCCATCAGTCTCTTGCCAGAAGGGTGCTTTACACTACAATTTTTAAACTGCAACATTAACACCCCTCCTTCAGAGTGCAGGCACTGTACTTCCCATCTCCAGGACTCAAGTCCGGCCTGCCGGTTTCCCTGAACCCCTTCATAAATGTTACTTTGCTCACACTCCAACAGCACGTCAAGTATTAAAAACCATTTGTCTCCATTCACTCCTATCAAACACGCTCACGCATGCCTGCTGGAAGTCCAAGCCCCTCGCACACAAAACCTCCTTTACCCCTCCCTCCAACCTTTCCTAGGCCGACCCCTACCCCGCCTTCCTTCCACTACAGACTGATACACTCTTGAAGTCACTCTGTTTCGCTCCATTCTCTCTACATGTCCGAACCACCTCAACTGTGGTATAGGGTATAGGGTACACAAATTTAATTGATCGTGTGGTGGATGATAATTAGCCCAATTAATCACTAGCACATGGGTGGCTAGGATTTATACAATAGTAAAGTGCAAGAATTACTCCTATAAGGCGCCTACTTAAGTTGTATAATCAGTGATTAATAATTCTCTAACCATGACTGGATCTGATGGAGTTAATGTGGCTGACAAGTCTGTAGATTTTAGAGTAATGAAAGCATCATTGCAGGCTATTAAAAGCCATGTGACGAAGGCATACATGTGCTTGGATTTAATGAATCAAAGAACCGTGAACCCTAATGAATTAAAGTTATATTTAGATGCTTTAGAGAGTAGATTTGGTGGTACAAATTGTGGTTTAAAGACTGTGAAAGAGATCTGCTGGAGAATTGTGCAGATGGAATGGAAATCAATGGTATAATTAATCAACATTACGAATTAGAAGAAAAACTGTCTTGTAAAAGTAAGGCTTTGAATAAATTAAAGGGTGTAGCCAGGCAGTTGATCAACCTATTAATGCAAAGGGTGTGTTTGCCAAAACCTCCAGAGTACGGTCTGGAGGAAATCAGACTAGGTCGGAAAGAATTAATTGTTCAATTACAGACCAGTCAGCCAGTTCTAAGGATATAACACATAATGACTCTGAAGTATCTGTCAAGTCTCAAAAGAGAAAAATAATCCGATTGGTAATAATCATAGTCAAGAGTTAAACAGGCACATATCAAGTGACAGGAATCAGTAATAGTGGTTCCTCACATCAAGGTATGAGGAATAAGTACCTCAGTAAGGGTAACCCAGTTAATAAGAGGTCAGGCAAGGAAAAGAGAGACTGCCTCTTCTGCAAGGGTACTCATTTCACTAAAAATTGTAATGCCTATAATTCATGGGATATAAAGTGGAAGAATGAAAGAACTTGACAGATTTATCAGATGTCTAGACAATCATAATGTAAAGGATTGTCATACCAAATTGAACAGTTGCTATCAATGCAACAAGGGAAGGCACCATACAGTTATGTGCAGGGTTGTATGTAATTCTTATAATAATGGTGACAATAATGATAATGTTAATAACCCTGACACTACAGTGACTGATGTAAAGGTTGCAGCTAACGGCAATAATGATGGCCTAGCTGAGGTAGCCTTGCCGATGTTGGATGTAATAATTCAGGATAAAGGGCATAAATCCAAAACCATGCACCGTCACTCTCCTCAACACTGGTACAGGCCATGTAATATATGGCAGACTACCGCCTAGTAATAATGACTAGAGGAAGTAGTAAATACAGTCACGGTGTCTTACTCATAAAAGGTCAACCCAGTACAAGTATTCTTCTATCGAGGATGATGTTGAACCAGTCTAATTTGTGGGAGCTGGAAAGCATAGGGATTAATATAAATGAGGAAAGTCCAGATGATTCCTTTACTCAGGAACAATACCTGAAGGATGTTAAATGTGAATCTGGACATTACTGGGTGCGACTTCCGTGGAAGCTCAACCATCCAGAATTACCTACTAATTATAGGATGGCATATGGACAGTTAAAGGGCCCAGCTCTGCGAACTGAGCAAGACACCAGAATTGATGACTGCTAATGATGATATAATTAATAAAAAGCATTCGCTGCCTGACCACGGTAGGGTGCGGTTGTGCTCTGCACCCCTCTGCTGTTTTCAGGCGAGCTACCTCAGTTTGTCACAACCTTTGAGTAGTGAGGACGTGCTCTGCTCATTTTCCAACATGGCGCTGCATAACAACAGGCGCATCAACACTGTTTGCGTTGAGTTGACCCGGGGGGGCTGTCACGGGAGCCACGATGGTTTGTTACTACCCCGGCGATATCCGTGATACCCGGGATCCAAATGAAGAGATTTGTGTAGCACTTAATGGGCAACGGATCTTGTTTAAAATTTACGTCAGCAAAAGTCTACGAAGCGGGGGTGGATAAGTTCAAAGACCTTAAGGTCAATTCGCTGATCAGTACTCTTCATGAGTATACGACACTAACTGGGTAAAAAAAAGGAAGTCCTTTTTAGGGGACTGATTTTGTTTAAAAATGAACTACGTAATTTTGGTACAGTTCATATGGCCCCTGCTCGGTGGGCCCCTGGGCCTTATGCGGAATTGGAGGGAACATATTCAGTCAAAAAAAGACCCTTTCACCATCCCAAACCGTCCCTTTTTATTTGCAAGCATTTCGAATCAAGATATTAAATATGTGGGCAAAAGTGTACGTGTCGGGTGTTGGGTCTAGACCACTAGCGGCACAGTTGGGAACTCGTGGGAATTCCAAATATCGCAACAGCAACACGGAAAGGGAGGAAAATTGAGGACAAGAACAATCTTATGCTAACCCTCTCGACAACGATCATCTTGGAGTGAAGAGGTGAAAAAGCCAGAGAATGCTTTTTAGGTCAAAACCGCAAGAAAAATCACCCTCTGGACATAAATGAAGTATTTGAAAGGCCTCTGCCCATATGGGGGAAGAGGGGTCGGGGTCTTAGTGAAGGACGGAGTTTTGTTAAAGCATCGCAACCGTTGGGAAATCCAGGGGCAATTTTTGGGGGTCGGTTGAGCATCAGGTGAGGGGGACGATGAAAGCATTTAGTTAGTGTGTACCGGGGTATGGTGAAAAGAGCAAAATGGGGGGCACAGATAGTACTAAAGAAACCCAATGCAGGTGGGGGTAGGACGGGAAAGCGAAATGCCGGGGCCCCATCAAATCAGACGACTCTTTATCCCGCCCCAAAAACCCGGGAAAAAGTCGTGGGGGGATGTACAGAGGAAGGGAAAAGTGAATCCCGAAAAAAAAGTTTACAAGGGGTTCCCAAAAAGGGGGGGGGGATAGAGGTGTTGTAAAATGTATAAGTGAAAAGTCTAACTAGAAA
>NW_026474730.1:0-28227 GCF_026875155.1 Cherax quadricarinatus
CAAGGGGGAAATTCACAAAAAATCTTGCTCTGCACTACGTTTTTTCTTTAATACAGTTGATAGTACGCCTTTATATACAAAAGTATAAACCCTTTTGCGAGCAGCTTCAAGTAATAAGCAACTATCCTTCTAATTCTCAGGGGCGGCGTTAAACACGTGAGGGGTCACACAGCCTGCAGAATAAGAGGTAATAGGTTTGATCCAAGGAAAAAGAGGGCAGTTCCAATTTCGAGCATCAAGAGCTCTTCAAGGCACCCCCTTGAAGGGTCCCCACAAACACTCTTAAATCAGTATCAGATAACAAGAGTAACAGAACACTCTTACAAAAAAGAGCTTTGTAAAAAAATTACCAGCACCGGGCCAGTGAAAGTAAATCCCGCCTCACCAACCTAATAAGCGTTCTGTAATAAGATAAGGGAAAGTCAGTAGGACAAAGAGGATTAACAGGAGCGGATATTGTAGGGAGCAAATAAGCCTTTCAAGTGTGTCCCACAGGAGACTAAGCAGCCCACACAAACAAACGGGTTAGCATGACATAAATGCTGTGCACCACAGGGTACAAACCCCCACACACAATATAGGAAAAACTACCCTAATAACAGTAGGTGAAGATAGCGTCCGATTATATATTATTATTAGTCAGGGGCCCAAGGCTGTTCAACTGCTCCCAGCATACATAAGGAGGATTACCAATAATAGTTGTTGTAAAAATAGTTGTATATTGATGGGAAGCGCTGAACCAAAAGGGGTTATATATTTCCTGGATAATGGGAGGTAATCAAATTTGATCCGAGGAACGGGAGGATAATTAATTTCTCGGATTCAAGAGCCTTCACCTTCATCCAGCCATCCCACTTGAAGGACAGTGTGGGAGGTATGGCGTACTAGCTCAACCCAGCTTATTCCTTAATATATATATATATATATATATATATATATATATATATATTATATATATAATATATATATATATATATATATATATATATATGGAAGCACTTCACCAGGGAAAAGATTCCTTCATGTCAGTTTTCACCGACGTTGAGAAAATAATGAGGGCAAGACTAAGAGTGACTGTAACAACACGTGAACCTGCAAGAGCGGTCTGACAGTGACTGTTAGAGTTCAACACCAAGAAGCGCAAGCAAATGGGTGGTGGATAATAAAGAGTTGGGACAAAAGGTGCTAACCTGGAAGAAAACCTGTTACAGAAAATGATGTACCAAACCTATTTCCTAAGGCTCGTAAATTAGACAATGTCAACGGTATGGAACACTGAAATGATGTACTGTCTCTAGTATAAGTAACAAGTCACTCAGAATACTCAAAGCCATCAGTACGAACTCGCCTGTTATTTTTTTATATATGATGATGGTTCCAGGGATCATCGCCCCCGAGGCCCGGTATAAAACGAGGCTTCCTACACTGCCCATTGAATATTGCAGGAAAAATAATTACTAAAAAATATACAGGATTTAAGCATAAGTTAAGCTAAGTGTATAACGAATGAGAAAAGACGTTTGCAAAGATTCACCTGACATATTGTTACGAATCCCCGTCAATCATATAACAAGCTGGAAAAATCAAATTTTCCACCAAAATCAAAGAGAATTGAAAGGCAACGAAATACCACATACTAAAAAACCTGAATTCTCATGTCTCTAAAACAGAGCAGAATCAGCTGATCAATGATCACGTGCAAGGTATGGCCAAGGTACACGACGACAGACTTTGATATATGTGAACCATGGCGTGTGTACCCAAATGACTCACCTGAATATTGATAAGAATGCCAATAAATAATTAAGTGACGAAGTGAAATTAACTAAAAAAACAGGTGAAAAAAAACTCTCTAATATTTATTAAATCTGCAAAATAACCACGGGGGGGGGGGAGTTGAATGATAGGCATTTCGTGTTGCAAACAACATATCAAGAGCTTGCAATGCTGCAGAAAAGAGGAAGCCCAAGCAAATTCGTTCAAGGGGTGTCGTATTTCCTTGGACTTCCTCCTCTTTTCTGCAGCATTGCAAGCTTCTGATGTTGTGTTGATTGCAACACGAAATGCTCAGAGCTATCATTCAACTCCCCCGTGGTTGATTTGCATTTATTCAAACTCAGATACGATATGATTTGAATAGACTGATGCAATGGTCGGAGAAGTGGCAGATGCAGTTTAATATTGACAAATGCAAAGTTCTAAATGTTGGACAGGTAAATAACCATGCCACATATAAACTAAATAATGTAGATCTTAATACTACTGCTTGCGAAAAGGATTTGGAGTTCTGGTTAGCAGTAACCTAAAACCAAGACAACAGTGCAATAGTGTTCGCAATAAAGCTAACAGAATTCTTGGTTTCATATCTAGAAGTATAATAATAGAAGTCCTCAGGTTGTTCTTCAACTCTATATATCCTTGGTTAGGCCTCATTTAGACTATGCTGCTCAGTTCTGGTCACCGTATAATACAGAATGGATATAAATGTTCTGGAAAATGTACAGAGGAGGATGACAAAGATGATCCCATGTATCAGAAATCTTCCCTATGAGGATAGACTGAAGGCCCTGAATCTGCACTCTCTCGAAAGGTGTAGAATTAGGGGGATATGATCGAGGTGATATACATGGAAAACAGGAATAAATAAAGGGGATGTAAATAGCGTGCTGAAAATTTCCAGCCAAGACAGGACTCGCAACAATGGTTCAAGTTGGAAAAATTCAGATTCAGGAAGATATAGGAAAGCACTGGTTTGGTAATAGAGTTGTGGATGAGTGGAACAAACTCCCGAGTACAGTTATTCAGGCTAAAACGTTGTGTAGTTTTTAAAAATAGGTTAGATAAATACATGAGTAGGTGTGAGTTGGACCTGACTAGCTTGTGCTGCTGGGTCTGGCGCCGTGCTCCTTCCTTGAGTGGAAGTGACCAGACTGGGTGGGTCATTGGGCTAATCCGGGGAGGGTGGGTCATTGGGTTAATCCTGGCGGGAAGGGAGACATGGACCTGCTCCGCATGGGTCAGTAGGCCTGTTGCAGTGTTCCTTCTTTATGTTATGTTCTAAGCCTACAGGGGCAGGGATCAAGCACATCAGTAGACTGAAGGTTGAGACAGGACCCAAGAGCTGGAGAACACCCGCAAAGTCTTCTGGAAGTTATGAGATGGAACCAAGAGCTGCAACATAACCTCCAACCTCATCAGACTCTTGAACACGCTTAACTCAAACGCGAGTTGTCACTACCGTAGACTACAAGGGTTACTCTTTATGTCAACGTCCCAGGTAATATATACTGTAGACTACCGCAGACTACATGGGTTACTATCTATGTCAACACCCAGGTAGTATCTACCGCAGACTAGAGACTGTGTCTATCATTTACCTCAAGGACAGTTATGCTGTCACGTATATAATTCCTATCATTCTTCAGATAAGAAAATAACTTACGTAATTTGAAGCTCAAAGCAATAATTTTTGAACTGCTTTCAAATTAAATATAATAAACTACTGTCAGAAGCAAAATAAATGCCTCTACTGCCAAAATGAAGAATTAATTACGACATCCAAAGCAGGTTCTTTCTATGTAGTTCTCACAAGTGAAGTTATACCGAAAAATGACCTTAATCCTTCCCCCAACTTTATGTTATCAAGAAACATATAATTGTCAATAGTTAATACAACTAGGCGATTCACCCAGTGTATGGGAACCCAACAGAATACTAATATGATCACTACTGCTCACTCCGCAGCCATCTTTGCAGAAGTGCATGAACATAACTCTGTATTAGCCTCTTTCAACATACTTATTGCCTCACCCATTTCCTTCATGTACACCACTAGTTCATCCCTCTTAAATCTATTCTTCTTTGCCTTATGGATAAAATCTCAGCCACTCTTTCATCTATATACATCAACTTTTCAAAATATTATCTCCATTTATCCAGTACCTCACACCTCCCCTTTAACTTACTGTCACTTTCAATCTGACAAGTTCATTTGCTGCCCAAACTGTCTCACTTTGTCTCTCAAAAAATGCCGACAAAGGACTCTTCGAGATATTGAACATACCTTCTCATTCTTAGAATCAAACCTGATTAATCCCCCATTTCCTAGATGCTCTATGATTCCTACGATTTCGTGCTCAGCCACGATTATCATAATCTTCAAAGTGTTTCTTATACTCGGCAAAATTTGCTTATGATCACTTATGAATTCTCCAATTTGTTCTTTTGTACCACCTTACCACTCCTTTACAAACAGCTTTAAGCAGTAAAGTTGCTTCGGTTCAATAACTTGTAAGAAATATTTCAGCTGGGGCTACAAATCTACCTTCCTACGGGTAAGGCAATGAGACTTGTCAGGACGAGGTGATTTACATCTCCCCAGCTCTAGGCTGTATACGAGGCACCACAGTAATTATCTTACCACTTTACACGAAGACTAAAGTTGAGATAAGTAACGTTCTAAAACACATTTACATTCACTAAACAGACTTTATATTAATAGTGCCGAACGGGTAAAACATGCGATTTTGGCTTAAATAGCAACGCTCTTCTTGCCAAATAAGGCAAGCAAAAATTTGAGCATGCAGTAATTTCGCAAAAATCATTCTGAACCTAAAGAAAAAAAATTCATTGTGTTTGTTTATTATTAAATTATTGTAAGCTATTCTAAAATATATTTAGTTGGATTAGGTTAAATTAAATTGCGCTTGTTATATTAAGGTTAGGTAAGTTTTCTAAGGTTCTTTTGGTACAAAATTATTAATTTTTACATTAACATAAATGAAAAAAATATATCTTTAAACGTACGGAAAAATTTTTTTGAAAGAACTTAATTTTAAAATGAGTACTTGCTAACTGACCAGTTTTACTAATTCGGTACGACATCACGACACTTACATTTATAATATATATATATATATATATATATATATATATATATATATATTATATATATATATATATATATATATATTATATATATAATATAATATTTATATATATACATTTATATATATATATATATATATATGTATTTTTTTTCAACAAGTCGGTCGTCTCCCACCGAGGCAGGGTGACCCAAAAAAGAAAGAAAATCCCCAAAAAGAAAATACTTTCGTCATCATTCAACACTTACACCACACTCACACATTATCACTGCTTTGCAGAGGTACCTCAGAATACAACAGTTAGAAGCATACACATATAAAGATACACAACATATCCTCCAAACTGCCAATATCCCAAACCCCTCCTTTAAAGTGCAGGCATTGTACTTCCCATTTCCAGGACTCAAGTCCGACTATATGAAAATAACCGTTTCCCTGAATCCCTTCACTAAATATTACCTCTGCTCACACTCCAACAGATCGTCACGTCCCAAGTACCATTCGTCTCCATTCACTCCTATCTAACACGCTCATGCACGCTTGCTGGAAGTCCAAGCCCCTCGCCCACAAAACCTCCTTTACCCCTCTTTCCAACCCTTTCGAGGACGACCCCTACCCCTCTTTCCTTCCCTATAGATTTATATGCTTTCCATGTCATTCTACTTTGATCCATTCTCTCTAAATGACCAAACCACCTCAACAACCCCTCTTCTGCCCTCTGACTAATGCTTTTATTAACTCCACACCTTTTCCTAATTTCCACACTCCGAATTTTCTGCATAATATTTACACCACACATTGCCCTTAGACAGGACATCTCCACTGCCTCCAACCGTCTCCTCGCTGCTGCATTTACCACCCAAGCTTCACATCCATATAAGGTGTTGGTACTACTATACTTTCATACATTCCCTTCTTTGCCTCCATAGATAACGTTTTTTGAATCCACATGTACCTCAACGCACAACTCACCTTTTTTCCCTCATCAATTCTATGATTATATATATATTATATTATTTTATATATTTTATTATATAATTATTTAGTTGTAGCTACAGTTAAATTAAGAGGTAGATGGGAAAAGAGGAATAATGGTAACAACAAGCAAGAGGGAGGTGAAGTGTATAAACTAAGGGAGGAGGAAGTTCGGGTGAGATATAAGCAACTATTGGCAGAAAGGTGGGCTGGTGCAAGTATGAGTATGGGGGGGGGGGGTTGAAGAGGGTTGGAATAGTTTTAAAAATGCAATATTGGAATGTCGGGCAGAAGTTTGTGGTTATAGGAGGGTGGGTGCAGGAGGAAAGAGGAGTGATTGGTGGAATGAAGTAAAGGTGTGATAAAAGAAAAAAGTTAGCTTATGAGAGGTTTTTACAAAGCAGAAGTGTTTATAAGAAGAGCAGAGTATATGGAGAGTAAAAGAAAGGTGAAGAGAGTGGTGAGAGAGTGCAAAAGGAGGGCAGATGATAGAGTGGGAGAGGCACTGTCAAGAAATTTTAAATGAAAATAAGAAAAAAATTTGGAGTGAGTTAAACAAGTTAAGAAAAGCCTAGAGAACAAATGGATTTGTCAGTTAAAAACAGAGTAGGGGAGTTAGTATATGGGGAGATGGAGGTTTTGGGTAGATGGCGAGAATATTTTGAGGAACTTTAAATGTCGACGAAGAAAGGGAAGCCGGTAATTTCATGCACTGGCCAGGGAAGTATACCATCTGTTTAGGAGTGAAGAAGAACAGGCTGTGAGTGCGTGAGGCATTACGTAGAATGAAAGGGGGTAAAGCAGCTGGAACTGACGGGATCATGACAGAAATGTTAAAGGCAGGGGGGATATAGTGTTGGAGTGGTTGGTATTTTTGTTTAATAAATGTATGAAAGAGGGGAAGGTACCTATACCTAGGGATTGGCAGAAAGCATGTATAGTCCCTTTATATAAAGGGAAGGGGGACAAAAGGGATTGTAAAAATTATAGAGGAATAAGTTTTCTGAGTATACCAGGAAAAGTGTACGGTAGGGTTATAATTGAAAGAATTAGAGGTAAGACAGAATGTAGGATTGCGGATGAGCAAGGAGGTTTCAGAGTGGGTAGGGGATGTGTAGATCAAGTGTTTACATGAAGGATATATGTGAACAGTATTTAGATAAAGGTAGGGAAGTTTTTATTGCATTTATGGATTTAGAAAAGGCATATGATAGAGTGGATAAGGAAGAAATGTGGCAGATGTTGCAAGTATATGGAATAGGTGGTAAGTTACTAAATGCTGTACAGAGTTTTTATGAGGATAGTGAGGCTCAGGTTAGGGTGTGTAGAAGAGAGGGAGACCACTTCCCAGTAAAAGTAGGTCTTAGACAGGGATGTGTAATGTCACCATGGTTGTTTAATATATTTATAGATGGGGTTGTAAAAGAAGTAAATGCTAGGGTGTTTCGGGAGAGGGGTGGGAATTAAATTATGGGGAATCAAATACAAAATGGGAATTGACACAGTTGCTTTTTTGCTGATGATACTGTGCTTATGGGAGATTCTAAAGAAAATTGCAAAGGTTAGTGGATGAGTTTTGGAGTGTGTGTAAAGGTAGAAAGTTGAAAGTGAAGGTGATGAGGGTATCAAATGATTAGATAAAGAAAAATTGGATATCAAATTGGGGAGGAGGAGTATGGAAGAAGTGAATGTTTTCAGATACTTGGGAGTTGACGTGTCGGCGGATGGATTTATGAAGGATGAGGTTAATCACAGAATTGATGAGGGAAAAAGGCGAGTGGTGCGTTGAGGTATATGTGCAGACAAAAACGTTATCTATGGAGGCAAAGAAGGGAATGTATGAAAGTGTAGTAGTACCAACACTCTTATATGGGTGTGAAGCTTGGGTTGTGAATGCAGCAGCAAGGAGGCGGTTGGAGGCAGTGGAGATGTCCTGTCTAAGGGCAATGTGTGGTGTAAATATTATGCAGAAAATTCGGAGTGTGGAAATTAAGAGGTGTGGAGTTAATAAAGTATTAGTCAGAGGGCTGAAGAGGGGTTGTTGAGGTGGTTGGTCGAAATATACACAAACACTGATCTCTGGCTGAAGGAGACTCGAACCTACGAACCTTGGTGTGGGTAGATTGGTAAAGCACTGCGTACCTTGTTCCAAGGTTCGTAGGTTCGAGTCTCCTTCAGCCAGAGATCAGTGTTTGTGTATATTTCGCCTGCTCTTGCGAATTCCTTACACACACACACACACACACATTATATATATATATATATATATAATATATATATATATATATAAATATATATATATATATATTATATATATATATATATAATATATATATATATATCGTGCCGAATATGTAAAACTGGTCAATTACCAAGAACTCCTTTAAAATTAAATCTTTTCTAAAATTTTCTCTTATATGTTTAAAGATATATTTTTTTGATTAATGTTATTGTAGAAAAATTTTATTTTGCACCAAAAGGAACTAGAAAACTTACCTAACCTTATTATAACAAGAACAATTTATTTTAGCCTAACCCAACAAAATATATTTTAGATTTTGTTTACAATAATTTAATACTAACAAACAGTGAAATATATTTTTTTCATTAGGTTCAGAATGATTTTGGCGAAATTATTGCATACACAAATTTTCACTTGTCCTATATGGCAAGATGAGCGTTGCTATTTAAGCCAAGATCGCAAGTTCTGCCTATTCGGCACGACATATATATATATATAATATATATATATATATATATATATATATATATATATATATATATATATATATATATATATAATATATCTATTTAAAACTAAGTCCTTTCTAAAATTTTCTCTTATACGTTTATAGATATATTTTTTTCATTAATGTTAATGTAAAAATTTTTAATTTTGCACCAAAAGAATCTTACAAAACTTACCTAACCTTATTGTAACAAAAGCAATTTATTTTAGCCTAACCCACTAAGTATATTTTGGATTTGTTACAATAATTTAATACTAAGCAAACACAGTGAAATATTTTTTTTTCGTTAGTTCAGAATGATTTTGGCGAAATTATTGCATACACAAATTTTCACTTGTCGTATATGGCAAGATGAGCGTTGCTATTTAAGCCAAGATCGCAAGTTCTGCCTATTCGGCACGACATTATATATATATATATATATATATATATATATATAATATATATATATCTTAACTACGCAAGACAAGCCCCCGTGTAAATTTCTTGCAAGAAAAATAAATGTTTTCCTCAAATCTCAAGTCACATTAAAGAATATGGGCTAGTTAAACAGTGTAACTTATATAAATAATAATAACTGGAAAGCGATAATCTTGCAAAGGTGATACATCGCCTAGGAAATGGAAGGTAATCACTTGTGATTCAATGAGGGGAAGGTAGCTCCCGACCTTGAATCCAGAGTCCCTCGCCAGCATCAAGGCACCCCCTTGAAGGGAGATTAGAAAGCACTGAAAAAAAAGGAAAACCTATATAAGGAAGTGGAGGAAAGGCAGTGGACGAAATGGAGGCGGGGGATGGAAGGAAATCAGATTGAAAGAAGGCGGTGTATGGAGGCAAGACAGAGTATGGAAGGAAAGTTTAGGGCCAGGCTTTGGAATAGGGCGATATAGGATAACAACTTTGAATTTTTAAACAAAAATGACAAGAACGATATACAAAAGTTTTCTGCTGGGAACACTAAGCTACTTACCATGATACCACTACAGAGCAGATGAGGTTAGGAGAGAAAAGGTGAAAGTTGTCTCCCTACGTCCGCTCCAACCGTTTCCAATGTCAGCAAGAAAACTGGACTTTACACCTTGCCGTAATGAAAATGTGCGATGAAAATTAATACGAAATTTAAAATGCTTAACTTGTTTTACTACTGCTACTATTTACACCAAGTCCAGTGAGCACTTTAGCCCCTTGTACAACATATTTTCTCATACCTGACATGCTACACGATTAGGTAAGGCATCACAATCATATTCATATAATGCCCAGTAGTGTGAGGAAGGCACCAGCCACAGCCATCAGGGGACGAAGGTATCACTCCATCAAACAAACTATATAAATTGAAACATTTTGAAGGCTGGTCTTTGATATTTAAACTCTCCAAATATTTATCAGTTTCTTGAAGGTCTGTCCACAACATGGGAATGCAATATAATTTTTCCTTAGTTGACTGAAGACCTGGCCCGTATGTGTAATGAATATACCTTCCCTAAGTTTCTCACCATTATTTCTCCTTGTGAATCTCCCCGTATTCAGCAAGTCTCCTAGCACCTGTTATCTCAGTTCACGTACCTGGGTGTTAGCCTACAGTTATGGATAGCATCCTACGGGGTGGTGTTTACCTGATATGAATGGATTTGAATGGGCTGAGGTAGGATAACTCTTAGCCTGCAAATTCAACGATGTAAAAAAAAAAAGTTAAAATTATGTTTTAATTCTTCTTGTAGTCTGCAGTTTCTTAGAGAAAATTAGTTAAATGCAGTGTAGATGGTAAATACTGTTTCTAGTGGTTTCTGTTCTATATTTTTTATAATCTTAGTCTGTGGTTTTCAACCCACAACACACTGGCAATTAAATTCACGTCAACACTGCTCTTGCGGCCTATAACGCTGAGCAACATGGAACCATTAACACTCACCAGTACACAACCCACAACTCTAACAATATATAACAATCCTGCAGTATAGACCACTCATATAAACATAAGAATTAAGGACACTGCAGTAGACCTATTAGCCCATGCTTGGCAAGTCCAAGTCACACCCACTGATATACCCGTCTAGCTTATATCTGAAGCTATCCAAAGTTCTTTCCCCAATGACGCTACCTGGATATTTGTTCCATTTATCAGCAATTCTATGCCACAAACCAGTACTTCCTTACAGCCCTTCAATACCCTTTCTATATCCTGTAAACATACAACAGTCTTGCAACATACAACACTCGTAAATATGTAACATACACCCGCAACATACAACCCACAACATTCCTACAACACTCCAACACGGAAACAAGACCTGTGGAAAAAACACTTTTTTGTAACAAACCCACACTTCCATAACATTACAGTTGTGCAACATACAAGCAGACACTTTTGTAGCATAAAACCTACAAATTACATCCCACACACGTCCCTGCTTACCTGGTTTTTTTTCACATGTTGGTTTCGGAATTTACCCCACGGCACGGTTTCAGTTGGTGCCTGCTGCATGCAGTCCAGCCCAGGCACCACAGCCCAGATGATGAGGGACTACCTGTAGCTCACTGGAAAATCCGGTTTACATCGGCATGAAGGTTTGCTGTCATCAGCGGATACCACTCTTATACAAATTATAATATAAAAGAAATATATTACAGTCATCAGATTTTGTATGTGTTAATGCCAGAAATAAATGGAATTGGGATAAGTGCTGTGTCTACAGGAGCAGTTTTTCACTATGGCGACCTCTTTAGGTCCAAGTTAGAAAAGTTAAAAGAGAAATTTGCCTACATATCCTGTTATTTCTTGTGTATGCATTGTGTGTGAAATTTCACCATATTACAGTTGTAAAGAGGCTTTCGCAAGATTATATGTTACATCTTTAATTTGTTAGTCTAGTGCCGAAAACATAAGATAGTCTAACAGGTGTTGTGAGGCAGAAGCGTCCTGTCGTAAACCTTTGTTTCTGGATTGTGTGAGTGTTATGATTTAACGTGTTGACCAGTATTAATTCTCAGCGACCAGTCATCTAATAAAACTCTCACTATATATAAAAAACACAACCCTCCAGCAACATACAACTCACAACACTAGGAACATGAACCATACAACCATCCCGCAACAATATATAAGATTTCCTCTTCACAGCCCCCAAAACTTTCAACAATCTATTCACAAAATACTCATAACCTATAACTCAAAAATCGTGCAACCTATAATTCAGAACACACCCGCAACCTACGACACACTGCCCTTTCATATTTATTAGCACAGCGTACAACACTTACATATCTTTCACAAAGCATACAGCATTAAACAGATCAAAGCAAACACTTGCGTCTAAAAACAAACGTGTATTGCACACTGGTCTGTGGCACAAACTAATCCGCAAGAAACACTAAAGTAGAAATGAATGCTATGCTACGACTGAAGAGGGTCTCAGACTGAGGCCGAAATATACAGTACTCAACTTACCTTCTGTTTATTATCTGTTTATTTTTCAGTGGCAGACACTTGTATATTCGCTCCTTAATTGTCATGCCTAGGTCTAAAGAAAGAACAGTTGTACAAAACTTTATTCATTTATTAGTTTTCCGGAATCAATACCTAATATTTAGTATTCACACTTACATTAATTACTTACCTTATAAACGCGCCTCGCTTATCCGAGAGGGCGGAACGATGAATCCTGTTATACAGTCTCAAAATAAAGTGCACTGCACAAGAGGAGACGAACGAGGATACAGAGGAATATCTTGGAGTATGCTTAACCACTCACACGACAACTACTTAACAGAGCACTTCAGAGACACAAGTCGCCATAACCCCCGAAATAGTGAAGGACATGCCATTTAGTGAGCTGATTCACTAGGGAGCCTGTGTGAATGAGTCTGAGAAGGATGAGGAGTAGTGCTTCACTAATTACATTCACATCCTGGACACTGCTGCTGAGTGACCACCATTCAGTAAACACCCGCAAGTAGTGAGATAGTAAATGACCAACTCTAGACAGATGAACAGCAGCGAGTGGCGAGTTTACCGGCTGCAGGTGACTAGGTAGTGATGAGTGACTTGATCTAAACGATAAGTGACCAGTTAAAGGTGGTGAGGAACACATACGGGTGAGCACACACCAACGTGACACACCTCACAACACTTCACTATCGACTGACTGCACCCGCTCTGGCCACGTTCTCCCCGACCTGTCACTCCCAGGCTCCTACCGCAAGCCCCCAGACTCCTCCCACAAGGCCCAAACTATCCACCAGACCCATGGCTCCTTCCACTAGCCCCAGGCCTAGGCTCTACTCACCAACACCAGGCTTCAGGCCTAGGCTCCACCCACCAGCACCAGACTCCCGTCTACCAGCCGCCCCAGATTCACCTCGCTAAACCCTGGTCCATTGCACTGCTTGAAGAGCAGCCACCTCCATGTGGCGAGTTCTGCGTATCTTGTGGGACTGTAGCTTGATAATCAGTCGCATAAAATAACAGAGTTGTTCACAATGTTTATATTGTCTATGTTTGACTAATCTTTCACTGGATCCCATTCCACAGGTTCAGTATATCCATAAGAGTTTAGCAACTTCCCTTGAATAATAATAATAATAATAACGATCCACCCAGTTAGATGTATTATGACATTCAAATTCCTCTGACAGCCACCCTCTCTCTCTCTCTCTCTCTCTCTCTCTCTCTCTCTCTCTCTCTCTCTCTCTCTCTCTCTCTCTCTCACACACACACACTCTCTCTCTTTCCTCTGCCTCTTATGTGTAATTTCTCTTGACCTCGCCTGGGATGGAAATATTCTCGTAAAAAAAAAAAAAATCCATTTCTCTTGTGCACGCGATAGGCTATCCTGAGAGATAACAATTCCCAAGTGATATTATTATCATGGGAAGCACTAAGCCCGTAGGGATTATACAGCGCCTGAATTCCCAGGTGACAGCAACTCCGGCTATGCTGTAAATGATGAACCCGTACTAGAAGTTTGAAGATATCCTCATTGCCCTTCTGAAATCTCCCAGTCAAGGCTGACAGATTTCAACACCTCGTATAAATCTTATCCTGCGTGATGGAATATTAAGGAAACAAAATTAGTTTTTGTTCTCATTGCGTAATTAATCATATACAATAGGGTAGCAGCACAATTCTTATGTATCCAATTTTGCTAAATTAAAAATGTCCTCCCACCAGACTCCCAAGGCCCCTCCAATAGCCCCGATCCCCCACCAACAGTAGACTCCAACCCTAATTACCTGCCACTAGTCTCAGATTTTTTCCACTAGCCTTTTAGAACCAACTCTTCCCACTAGCCCTAAGCTCCTCCTCCCACAGCCCCAGATTCCCTCTCGCTAGCCCCAAACTCTTCCTTCCTGAGCAAGACTCCCACTATGCGAGGCACCTCCCACCAGCCCCAAGCTCCTCCCACCAGAACTATACTCTCAGTATTCCAAGGCTACTTCCGCCTTAGGCTCCTCCCACTAGGACAGAGCTCCCGTTAAAACTAAATTTCTCCACTAACCCCAGGCTCCTCTCACCTGTCCCAGACTTTTCACAAGCCCTAAACTCATTCCACGAGAGCTATACTCACTTTCAATATGAACCAGATGCCTCCCTCCCGCCCTAGGCAGAACCTACCAAGCCCAGGTTCCTCTCATTAGCCTCAGGCCACTCCAACCAGACCTAGGCTGCACCCACTAGCCTGTTCGTTTTTTAATGCTTTTGTCAGAAGCCAGACATAGGCATGGTTAAGTAGTGTTGACAATGGAGTCAAGAATACAACTGTGGATTCAAATATCCTGTATATCCCGAAAGTGAACTTTAGAGACGTGACGATGAGGCTGCAGTGTGTTTAGCTAACATGCTGTAGATTGCACGACATAAGTGATCTGTAGCATGTTAGATGCACACTGCAGCCTCATCATCACGTCTATAAAGTCCACCTTCGAGAAATACAGGATATTTGAATGTGAAAAGAAATTTAAGAGAAACTATGCCAAGGGTGGGGATAGAACCAGCGGTCAGAGTCATTAAACTCCAGACCGACGCATTAGCCACTGGGCAGCTGGCTACAATAAGAGTCATCCAACTAGGTATATTTATACACCATAGGAAGGTTAGGATAGGCACCACTGTAACCACAAATGCAAAATTTTACAGGCGAATCTCCCGCCAGCGTGGTCACAGTGGTGTCATGCTAACCCTCCTATAGTGTATAAATATACCTAGTTGGGTGAATCTTATTGTAGCCAGCTGGCCCAGTGGCTAACGCGTCGGTCTGGAGTTTTATGACTCTCTGACCGCGGGTTCTACCCCCGCCCGTGGTATTGTTTGTTTACAATCTTGTCATTACGATTTCGTGAGTCAAAATTAAGATTTCAGCAGGCTCTCTGGTGCGCCTGAAGTACAATACCTGAGAGTATCAGCACCTTACCACTTTTCCCTCTTCCGCTTTTCCTTCCCTTCCAGAGGAAAGCGTGACCGGGCAGGTAAGTGTCGTCAGGTGCCAATATGCCTTTAAGGAGAGAGTAGATCGCAACCTTGGATTGTCAACTGGCAGTATGAGGACAATATTACGAAAGGAACTTCAACAGAGCTTCATTGACTGAGACTAAGGGAGATTGACACCAGCCAGTCCATCTATCATTCTAAATTATACAGGAGCCACATGACTAAGGTACAGCCAATAAAATTGGGAGACTCCTGGAAAGCACTACTACCCGGCTTCGTGGGTTACAGGTACCTAGGGAGGTTTCGTTATTGTCACACCCTAAATTATGTGCTGGAATGCAATAAATGTTCAAGAAATGTCAAAGTATTTTATCCACAGGCTCTTGATTCCAGGAAATAGGTATATCCTCACCTTTCTTGAATCAAACCTGATTGCCTTCCATTCCCTAGAAGCAGTATAACACTTACGAATTTAACGTTTCCCAATAATTAAAACAATTCACAAAACAGGGTAAGTGGCAGCCTAATTTACAAGCTCCGCGGGTGGTGATGGGGGGTCCACATGCAACTAATTATGAGAGAGAAGTACGTACTAGGTCAGGTAAGCTTTGTCAGGAAACAGGACATGTGTTTACTGGCGAGGGTCTTAAGTCGTAAGAAGAGAAATACGGAAACACAAAAAAAATCACATTAGCAAATATATTATTGACTAAATAATGGCATTAACTAGGTAGAACAGTAAAATATCTCGGTTATCACAAGGTGCTGTGTAAAATACTTAAAATGGAGAAAAAACGAAAAGGTAATAAAAAAATATATGTAATCGTTATAGGAAGTGGATTTCATTTGTGCTTAAATATTAGATGGTTTGTAAACTCAGTGGAAGCGACTCCTGCTTACAGCCGAAGGGCCCGGGTTCAACCCTGGGATAGGTGGAGACTTACTGCCCCCTTCTACGTAGTGGTAAATATATTAGCGTGGGTGTTAGGTTCTGGAATGAGCTGAAGAATGGCAACAGTGCCGACCCTATAAATTTAAGGGTGTTAAAAAGCCAAACATTGAAACCAGGCCAGTATAATGTCAGTGGAAATGTGCGCTTACGAGCGAGCAAGCTAGAGAGAGAGAGAGAGAGAGAGAGAGAGAGAGAGAGAGAGAGAGAGAGAGAGAGAGAGAGAGAGAGAGAGAGAGAATCCGGTATGCAGAAGCATGTCTGCTGGGAACCATTACTTATTGAAATAAATTATATTTTTTTACGTAGAACTTAATACAAAACTTTTAAGAGTTGAACGAAATAAAAAATATATATATATATATATATATATAATATATAATATATATATATAAATATATATATTTTTATATATATATGTCTTGCCGAATAGGCAGAACTTGCGATCTTGGCTTAAATAGCAACGCTCATCTTGCCATATAGGACAAGTGAAAATTTGTGTATGCAATAATTTCGCCAAAATCATTCTGAACCTAACGAAAAAAACATATTTCGCTGTGTTTGTTTAGTATTAAATTACTGTAAACAAATCTAAAATATATATAGTTGGGTTAGGCTAAAATAAATTGTTCTTGTTATAATAAGGTTAGGTAAGTTTTGTAAGATTCTTTTGGTGCAAAATTAAAAAAAATTACATCAACATAAATGAGAAAAAATATATCTTTAAACGTATAAGAGAAAATTTTAGAAAGGACTTAATTTTAAATGAGTTCTTGCTAATTGACCAGTTTTACATATTCAGCACGACATTATATAATATATATATATATATAATGTCGTGCCGAATAGGTAAAACTTGCGATTTTGGCTTAAGTAGCAACGCTCTTCTTGCCGAATAAGAACATAAGAACGAAGGAACACTGCAGAAGGCCTACTGGCCCATGCGAGGCAGGTCCAAGTCTCCTACCGGCTTAAGCCAATGCACCCAACCTAGTCAGGTCAGGTCACATTGACTTAAGGGAGGAACACGGCAACCGACCTGTTAGCACAAGCTATCAGGTCTAACTCACACCCACCCACATCTACTCATGTATTTATCCAACCTATTTTTAAAGCTCCCACAACGTTCTGGCCTCTATAACGGTATTTGGGGAGTTTGTTCCACTCATCCACAACTCTATTCCCAAAACCCAGTATTTTTCCTATATCCTTCCTGAATCTGAATTTTTCCAACTTAAAACCATTGCTGCAGTCCTGTCTAGGCTAGTATTTTCAGCACACTATTTACATCCCCTTTATTTATTCCTGTCTTCCACTTATACACCTCAATCATATCCCCCCTAATTCTACGTCTTTCTAGAGAGTGCAGTTTCAGGGCCCTTAGTCTATCCTCATAGGGAAGGTTTCTGATACATGGGATCATCTTTGTCATCCTCCTTTGTACATTTTCCAGAGAATTTATATCCATTCTGTAATACGGTGACCAAAACTGTGCAGCATAATCTAAATGAGGCCTAACCAAGGATGTATATTATTATTATAATCAAAAAGAAGCGCTAAGCCACAAGGACTATACAGCGCTGCAGGGCAGGAAGGAAGCGAGGGCATCAGGTGGCAAAAGGGAGATGGATGAGCAACAGGTTACGGATAACAGCGGGCAGTGGATGGTGAAAGGGTAAAGGGCAGCAAGAGACTGAACCAGAAAGGGCTGAGGGGAGTGTGAAAAGTATCATCAGAGTTTGTGGAGTAAATCAGTCGTTGTCAAGAAGTCAATGAGAGAGTCAGGATTAAAGGAGGGTCCATCAGCAAGAAGGGAAGGTAAAGAGAGAGTAGGAGAACGAAGACGACGTTTGGAGGTAAATTCTGCGTGCTCGTTGATAGAGATGGCAGTCTAACAGAATGTGGCTAATCGATACGGAACTTGACACTGCTCACAAGAGGAACAGGGGGGCCTCTCCATGAGATACCCATGATAAGACGAGTGTGGCCAATGCGAAGGCGGGAGAGAGTGGCCCTCCCAACCTCGGCACTGATGACAAGAAGACGGCCAGTAACCTATGCTCGGTTTAATAGAATGAAGTTTGTTACCGAGCAGATTTGGGACCAACGTTGTTGCCAACGGGTGCGAAGGGGGTAGCTATTGCAGAAAATAGTCTAGAAAGGAACACCTCGATAGGAAATTGGTTAGGTCATATACTGCTGACCGCGCAGCAGTGTCTGCCTGTTCATTGCCCTGTACGTCGACATGACCAGGGACCCAACAAAAAACAATATCTTTATTTTTGGGGTAGAGATACGGCGTAGCCAAAGTTGGATACGGAGAACTAGGGGATGAGATGTATCAAATTTTCGTAATAGCCTGTAGAGCACAAAAGGGAGTCTTGAGACTACTAAAAATGATGACACAGGCATAGATGCGATACGAATAAGTGCTGCAAGAATGGCATACAGTTCAGCAGTAAAAATGCTAGCTGAAGATAGTAAATGCCCTCGTACGACGCTGTCCGGAAACACTGCTGCGAATCCGACGCCGTCTGAAACTTAGAGCCATCTGTGTACACAGCGGTGGCATGAGAATGAGAGTGGAAGTGATCAAGAAAAGAGAGCGGGAAGCCACCGTAGGCAGTTGAGCTTTCGAGCAAGGGGTGAGAAAGAACAGACCCGAACAGCTGGAACTTCCCAGGGGGGTAGGGAAAAGTGAGATGCTACATGAACATATAAAGGTGGTAACTGAAGGGAAGACAAGAGTGAAAGCAGGCGAAGAGAAAAGGGACGGAGCAAACAGGGCGGCGAATGAATAAAAAAATGTCTCTAATATCGGTGACCTTTCTATAAAGGGAAAGGGATTGTGTAGATCGTGAGAGCGTACATAGTAACGAAGGCAAGGGGCATCACGGCGATCAGACAAGGATGGAACATTTGCTTCTGTATAGAGGCTCTCAACAGGGAAGAGCGAAAAGCACCAAGGCACAAACGTAAGCCTTGGTGATGGATAGAGTTAAGGCTAGAGAGAGTAGCAGGAGAGGCCGCGGAATAAATCTGGTCACCATAATCGAGTTTCGATAAAACGAGGGCTGAATGTAGGCGAAGCAGAGTTCGACGATCAGCTCCCCAGGAAAGATGAGCAAGGGTTTTAAGAAGGTTTAGCCGGGCTGTGACAAGTTGCCTTCAGAGAGGTAATGTGAGGTTTCCAGGTTAACCGACGGTCAAAGAAAAGGGGCCTAGAAACCTGACTGTATCACTTCGGGGATACGGGAGCCATAGAGATAAAAAGGGATATGGGGGAGATAAAGAGCGTCTATGAAAGTAATTTGGTGATTTTTTGGTACTTGAAAATTAAACCCATGTGTGGTGGCCCAAGTGGAAACCGTGCAAAACCGCATGCTGGAGAGAAACTGCAATAAGGTGACAGTCAGCGCCTGCACAAGCAATAGCGAAGTCATCAACATAAGTGATGACCAAATATTGGGTGGAAGAACAGAGCCAAATCATTTTATAGCAAGGAGAAAAAGTGTTGTGTTTTAGAACACACCCCTGAGGGACACTTCAGCTTGGACGAAGTCCGGGGAAAGAACATAATTGACTCGAACACGGAAATGTCTGTCAGTTAAAAAGTTCTTAAGGAAGGATGGTAGATTGCCTCGGAGGCCTAAGGAATGGGCCTGGGCCAAAATATTATACCTCCAAGTTGTGTCAATGCCTTCTCAAGGTCAAAAAATATGGCAATACTGAGTGATTATTCGCAAAGGCATTACGAACATACGTATCCAAGCGTAGTAAGGGGTCTATGGTAGAACGACCCTTACGAAAGCCATATTGACTAGCGGAGAGACTGTTGTGATCTCTAAATACCACATTAAACGTCGATTTACGAGGCGTTCCATCATTTTTGCAAACTGCATTTGTAAGAGCGATGGGGCGATAGTGGGAGGCATCATGTCCTGTAGTACCGGTTTGCGGAAAGGGAGAACAATGGCAGATTTCCACAGCGGGGAAGAACTCCTTGTGCCCAAATAAGATTGAAGAGGTTTTAAGAGGACTACAAGGGCTGACCGATGTAAATGTTGTAACATACGAATATGAATGTCATCAGGCCCAGCTGCCGATGATCGGCAAGCTGAAAAGCGTTGCCTCCATTCTTGAAGTGTAAAAGGCACATTATACTGTTCTTCTCCGAGAGAAGAAAAGCCCAAGGGTACTAACTCTCGGCAGACTTTGAGAAAGAAACGAGGGGCATAGATGGAGCCCTCGGGAAATACGGACCAGATGTTTTGCCAAGTTCAATGGCAACGCGAGAGGGTTTGCTATTATCAACACCAGTGACCCGTAGAACAGGAGCCGGGTCAGGAGAGTATTTACCACTCAATTTCCTCACTTTTTCCAGACTGCCCCTCATAGAAGAAGCAGAGGTGATGGTGGGAAAAATAGTTTTCGCCAACAAGTGCGTTTAGCTTCACGGATGACACGGGGAGCGATCGCACGCTTCTGCTTAAAATCAACAAGTCTCTCAGCGTTCTATTGTACCGGTACCTGCCCCATGCAGCACGTTTCAAACGTACTGCCGAGCACAAGCAGGAGACCAAACCCAAGGCACGCACTTCTGAGAAAAGCCTGCCTGAGGTGTGGGGGATAGAATGAGAAGCTGCGGTTATAAACTGATGTCGAGAAGATGTGTAGGAGCTCATCAATGGAGATGAAGAAGGAACCCACTAAAGCAGTGAGGTGTGAGTAAAGATCCCAATTTGCCCGATCAAATTGCCAGCGAGGGCTACGGGAAGGTGGTGAATAGGAAGGAGAAGTAAGAATGATCGGAAAATGATTCGCTGTCATGTAAGTCTGGTAGAACAGACCAGGTGAAGTCTAGGTGCTGTGGAGGAAGAGCAGACTGATAGATCGATGCAGAGAGAGTATGAGTACGAGGATCAAAATGGGTGGGAGTACCCGTATTTAAAACATGGAGGGGGGAGAGGCAAGAAAAGCCTCCAACTGAATGCCACGTGAGTCACAATGAGACCCCCCCCAGAGGAAATGGTGGGCATTAAAATCACCAAGTAACAGAAGTGGTGGTGGTAAGGATGAAACAAGAAAAGGGAAAGTCTGGGATAGAAAATGTCGAGAAGGAGAGAGATATAAAGAACATATTGTAAACCACTTATTCAAGTGATACGGGCTGCAGTGTAATGGGAGCGAGGTATTTGGGCAAATAGTTGACAGTACGGAATATCATTGCGTAGAAGAAGGGCACTTTCATTAAAGGTCCCATCTGAGAAAGGATCCGAAGAATACAATAAATTATAGCCTGAGATAGGTTGGAAAACAGCCGAGTGTAATTTTGGTTCTTGTAAGCAAGCACCAACAGGGGAAAACCTGGAAAGCAACATCTGAAGCCACCCCGATTACCCCTGAGGCCGCGGATATTCCACTGTAAATAGGCCATGATTGGCGATGAAGAAAATAGGAATCTGTAGGTAAAGGCACCTACGGGCTAGAGGGGTTAGAAAAGTCAACGTGTGGTGGCATTGGAAGATGTTCAAGTAGCGAAGGAACGGAGCGTTGCGAAGAATGGGGTTGTGAAGATGGAGGAGAGGGAAGAGAAGGAACAGGAAGTGAATCAGTGTCCATTGAAGGTTTAGTCTCTGCAATATATTCTGAAATGGCTTCAAGTGTTTCTGAATTCAAAGATGTATGGGAAACCATATTGGAGATAGGAGGAGAGGGTGAGTAAAGATTGGGACAGTAATGGACTGTACCAAAGTGAGGGGAGGGAAAAGTGTAAGGGACGGAGATGAAGTGTGGGGGGGGACAGAAGAGGTAAAAACCCGGAGGTGACAGAAGAGGGAGAAACTTGGGAGGGGACGGGGGTGGAAGGCATAGTACGAGGAGGAGGGTGAATCTCCACACTTGTAATAGGCCAGAGAGAGGGGAAGAACTAGTAACAGAGACTGGAAAGGTAACGTGTGGAGGTGAAGAAGGGAAGGAAGGGGCAAAGAAGATTTGAGCAATGTGGATTTTTTGGACTTCTGAGTAGAGGGGCGATTGGTATTAGGTGTCGTACGAGGTCATGTCGATACGGGGCTTGTGAGGAAGGGACGCGAAGATGTGAGAACAGACTGAGTTTTTAGTCGGGACGTCAGAGCCAAGGACAGCAAAAGGATTAGATGCCGTAATGGCTATGGGAGGGGTAACAACAGAGGAGGCTGCAGAAGATGGGACCCCAGAAGTGGGGGGATGTTTGAAACACAGAATAAGAAACACGGGTAGTCTCCCTTGGAGGCGGAGATGAGTAACTGCCATAGCAAAAGGGAGACCTTCTGCCTCTTTGAGGCAACGGATTTCACGTTCATTTAAGTAGACCTGGCAACGGCGGGAGTACGAAGGGTGAGCTTCATTACAATTAAGGCAAGATGGAGGTTGACTGCAAGATGTATTAGAATGGTTGTCGGCACCACAGACTGGGCATTCGGCCATAGATCTGCAATATTTTTGCTGGGTGACCAAAACGCCAGCAATTTCTACATTGTGCGGTGTAGGTATCACCTTTCGAACTTGTAACCGATGTCCCGCGACATATACAGAGGACGGGAGTTCTCGGCTGTCAAAAGTTAAACGAGCCACATTGCAAGGGTAACGTCTCCGCCCCCGGGCAGGAAGGACATAAGTGTCTACTTTGAGGATTGGGAGATCCTGGAGTTCCAGCTGTTCAAAATGTCATTGCCACATGACTGGAAATTCTGTTGGGCTATGGTATGGGGCAGAATGACAGTACCACTACAAGAATTGAGAGAAAGATGTTTTTCAATAGTGAAGGATAGTATCGATATTCGAAAGGAGAGAAAGATCATGAGCTTGGGTAGCATTCTGGACAGTGACGATGCCGCGTACCGTCTTGAGAGCGTGAAATGAAATATCTCTGCCAACATGACGCAGGAGCGCTTTGGCAATACTATGTCAGAAAGGTAGGCAGAAGAAGAAGTTGGTCTTAAAGTAAAGAATTTAGTCCATTGTGTGGTCCGAAACTGAGCGTGGAGAGGGAGTGCTTGACGTGTCGGTCGTTTCCGAGTAGAATGGGAAGGTAACGACGGAGCATCACAGGAGATTGACGTTTTGGGGTTTAGGAGTAGGACCGGAGTTGGTCCGCATGAAATGGGTGGGGCGATTCGAAAATTGCCGTACCGTAGAGGGAGAAGCCGGGAAACATAGTCAAAGGAGAGCGGAGTTCAGACAAATCGAAGGAGTCAGTCGAAGCCCCGGTACCTGAAGCGGGTGAGGAAACAGCACCAGCAAGAGGTACAGGGGCATCAGGAGTGTCCGAAGAGTGGTCTAAACACAAGGCAGGGTCAGAATGGGGTGCGGTATCAAGAAGGGGCCCGGGGGTAGTGGTTTCATGGACTAGGGCTGCCATGGTTAGGTTACTCCTTTGCTTTTTGTTTTTTTAAAAAAAAAAAAGAAAGAAGAAAAGAAATAAAAACAAAAAAAAGAATAAAAAAAGGGGGAGCGGGGAGGATAGTTCCCAGGAGGAATGAAAGGGCCGGAAATCTCCCTCCGCGCCCAAGAGGACTCGACACCGCTAGTAGCGCAGATGCAGCATGGAACCCGTTGCCATACCCTACCCTTCATGCCAGTAAACCAGCAATCCGGGGTAGCAACCTCACACTGCCGAGCTACCTCGGTGGACAAAAGAGAGGGCGGCCGGATATCCGCCACAAAGCATACCTCCTTCAGCCACCACCCCCGGAATCCGAAAGGTGGCTTTTCCCGAGATACACCCGTCGCCCAAAAGACACCCAAAGCTACTCCGGGATACCGGAGAGGGGATCGGGACATCCCTAGCAATCCAGATTCCACGGCAAACTACGCCCACCGCCAAGAAACCTCAACGGAATGGGATCGACCCCGGTGTCCTTTCCCCTACCTAGGAACTAGCACGCCTGTGGGAGAAATCACGAAGGCTAAAAAGAGGAAGGGCAAAAGGGAGGGGTGAGGAGGAGGAGGAGGAATGGAAAAAGGGGAGGATGGGGAGGATGGGATAGGGGAGGGGAGAATGGGGGGTAATTAGGTTCGGTCTGAGGAAGAAGACCGACAGGGCTAATTCCTCAGACCAAGAGCCTCTTCACCACGCCAAGGAGCCCCCCTTGAAGAGGCCAAGGATGTATAGAGTTGAAGAACAACCTGAGGACTCCTATTATTTATGCTTCTTGATATGAAGCCAAGGATTCTATTAGCTTTATTGCGAACACAAGTAAAAATTTGTATATGGAATATTTTCGCAAAAAATCATTCTGAACCTAACTAAAAATATATATTTCGTTGTGTTTTCTTATTGTTAATTTATTGTAAACTTATCTAAAATATATTTAGTTGGATTAGGCTAAATTAAATTGTGGTCCACATTGTGGTCCACATTGTGTGGTCCACGGGACCACACAATGTGGTCCCGTGGATTAAGGCGTCATGAGTTTTCGCCCATCATGAGGCAGGCAAAAGCAGCATGAGTTCGAGTCCTCGGCTAATCCCAGTGTTATTATTGATCAATACCACTCGTTCGTGGGCACAATAATATATATAAAATATATATATATATATATTTTATAATATATATATATATATATAAATATATATATATATATAATAATATAATTATATAATTTTTGTCGTGCCGAAAATGTAAAAAAGGTCATTAAAAACCATTTAAAATTAAGTCCTTTCTAAAATTTTCCTTTGCTTTTAAAGATTTTTTTTTTTCAAAAATGTTAATGTAAAAAATTTTAATTTTTTGCCCCAAAAGAACTTAGAAAACTACCTAACCCTTTATTTAAAAAGAAAATTTTTATTTAGCCAACCCAACTAAATATAATTTAATTTTTTTCCCGTAATTTAATACTAAACAAAACAGTGAAATATATTTTTTTCTTGGGTTCAGAATGATTTTGGCGAAATTATTGCATACACAAATTTTCACTTGTCCTAAGGCAATTTAAACTTTGCTATTTAAGCCAAGATCGCAGATTTGCCTATTCGGCACGACATAAAAATTTTAAATATATATATTATATTAATATATAATAATAAATATATAATATATTAATATATTAAAATGCAAAATTCTAAAAATTTTCCCGATAGATTCCAGTATATCGCTCTACATAGCTCTTTTTGCTTTCCGAGAACTTGAAATGCTTCCCCGCCTAATGGAAAAAAAAAATTTAAAAAAAATAATTTTTCTCTTGGGGATCTCAACGAATAAGGAACAGACTCCCAAAAAACGGGTAAATTTACACTTTTTTTATCCAAAACCTCGGAGCTCGCACCCAGCCGGGAGGGAGTTAGACTTCTAAGTAAAAATTCACTTGAAACTGATATACGGAAAGAAAGTTGGTCTGTATAATTCGACACCAAATTTGGGGACCTCCTCACAGATGAAAAGGCCTCAAGATGGGGGTCGTAATAAGGACAATTCATGTTCGGGTTTTTTTTTGTCTCTAAGGGGTGTGTACACACAAAAATGACATGGTATTATAATGAAAAATATTGTATTAACCCTAATCAACACAATTATACTTTTATGATTTTAATAATTTTATCTGTATTAAACTAAAATTTTTCAAAAATGGAGAAAGCTTCGTATATGACTATACCAAGTGTTTTTAGTTACAAGTTAATGAAGGAAAAAAAATTTACATAACACCCACTGCAACCCCCCAGGCATAGACAGCCCAAAACCCGAAATCTAAGAGTTGTTTGGGAAAAATGAATGTTTTTTGATCTGTAAGCGATCTGAGATGGAACTCCCGCATTACAACCCCAACCCCGTCCACCCCAAAGACACACCTAAAGCATAGTCGAAAACAAGGAATACAGCTTAAATTCCTCAAAGATCTAGGATCTGTAACTCAAAACCCCCCCAATTCTGTAATTTAGAGGTAATTTAGCTGGAAATTTGCTCATTTTTGGTGAATTCATTTTTTCAAGGGACGTTTAATACTAGTGATGGACTCTTGCCCCAAAGAAAGGGGTTACCTTCTCCCTCCCTGAAGCAACTCGACTGTCTTTTTATTCCACAAGCGCAGCATGACACTCTATGGGTTTTATCATTTCCCCTTGAATATACATACACGTGAATAAACAGAAAGGTGGACAAGGGGGACTCGAACCGTGTTTCCCGAGATTGAAGGACAGGCGCTTTACCGCTGAGTTTCCCGGGGTTTCTATCAATCTTCCCAAGATACAAGACTGGAGATCGACATCTTCACGAGGTCTAGGAGCATTTTTCTCAACACTAAATAAATCCAGCACCTCTAGTTTAAAGCTCAGGGGCTTCAAACAATAATCCCAAGAGAGACAGTAGCATTAAATTAACAATCTCAACAAGCCCAGGAGCTGGAACTCAAATCAAACCTGAAAATAAACGAATCCCATCAGAAGAAACTAGGACTGGCGATTTTCGTACTTCTGCACTACTATTACTACCACTATTACTGTATAACAGTATAACAGGGAGACATAATTGTGCCTCCCCACAAAACAAATACCTACATTGTAGAGATATATATATCGGATGTGAAAATTTAGATATCCACGGATGCGGATGTGTATGAGGATGTCTTACTTATTTTGCGGGTGCAGATGCATATGCGGATATCTGTTTACAGCAAAACGCGGATGCGGATGTAAGAAATGTGCGGATGTTCCGCGGATGCGGATATCCCATAAATCCTACTACACTGCTTGTCGGAATTTTTTTTCTTCACTGTGTGCGCGTCTGTGCACACAGGAGCACCTCTTCTACTTCACTTCAACCTTTTAATACGAATGTAACTCACTTTGAAACTCTTATTGTTATTTGGTGTAGTTTTAAACTGCCAATTTGTAAATAAAAATAGATTACATTTCCTTTCGATAAAAAATGTCTCTTCTGATCTGCTTCAACTTGAACTGCTGATGTATCCTACATAAAAGAAAGATCAGATTATTACTGGCCTGTTTAGGGACCAGTTGATCCATTTTATTAAAAAAAATCGGGGGCCTATTATTTTCCATGTGATAAACTGAATGTTCAAAAATGGTTTTAAAAACTTCAAGTACTGATGCATCTTACCCAAAAGGTCTGCATATTTTTAAACTGTGTAGGTGCAAATTTGCCATTAAACAAAATTTAAAAAAAATGGGGTTTTTGCCTCTATCAGCTCCAAAATTTCAATACTGCGAAAATGATCGTGTCGCCTTGTTTGGAGATTTAAGTGCCAATTTAAAGTTTTGGACTGTTTTGGGCTGTTTAAGTGCCAATTTGTCATTTTAACTGAACAGATAAATCTGAAATAATTGGAGAGCACCTCTTTATATCGACTTCGTATTTTCAACACTGATGTGGTAGCTATGCTCGATTCGTGTATTTCCTTCTTAATCGTAAAGCGTGGTTTCTCATATCCAACAACATGAAAGAGGATGGCCAAGAAACCCAACTGTAATCTCACTGAAAAATAATTTGTTGCATACAGCTTGTACCAACGTTGCTGACAGCGTTTTCGTAGTACTGAGAGTGGCCTGGAAATAGACTGAAAACGGGAACCCCCCACCCTGAGGAAGATTGGCAGATTGTGAAAAGTGGACCAAGCGGCTGAGTCTGCTTGCTTGTTGCCCTGAACGTCAGTGTGACTAGGCCCAGCAGACAACTCTGTATTTTTTTGAAAGCAAAAGAACTACTGTGGTATATGAAGTACAGTGGGATTGAGCGGGAAGTTTCTGGATAGCTTGCAATGCACTTCGGGTGTTAAAAAACAACGAATGAGGGGACAGATTACAATCTATTGACGAAGAGTACGAAAATAAGGCTGTTAAAGATTTCCCAATCAAGTTAATATCCTTGGATTAGTCTACTGAAAAAACAGCCCGAAGGGTTTAAAATTCGATTACACAATGACGCATGAGAATGTGACTAAAGTGTTCGAGAGAGTAGATGAGTTCGTAATAACACACAAACTTTTGGCAAATGAACCTAGTCCAAAAAAAAAAAAAAACGATGAAAGATGGCTCCTGCAGAGATTCATATTCCTTCTGCTCCACTGACCCAATCGCGGCGAAAATAACCGGCTTTTCGAGTCCTCAACAACTTTCGCTATGAATGAAGTTTGTCCGAAAATTTCACAAGAGTTCGCTACCACCAGCGAGGGAACGGTCAGAGAGGACAAAGGGCCTTTTTGGGGAGCTGATAACGAAAGGATCATGGGGAGAGAGGTTCCAAAA
>NW_026474731.1:0-10387 GCF_026875155.1 Cherax quadricarinatus
TTTTGCAACACTGCGGGCCCGGGGGACATCAACCAAACTTTGGGGGCTGCAGAAACAATATGAAGTTCAACAGAGAAATTTCAATTACTAAATATGGAAAAACATGAGAAATTAAAATCTTCATCAATACAAAACAAATTTCGGGCCAAAAATAAGCAAAACCCCAACTCAAAGACCGGGGGGGATTATTCGGGGGATTCACCTTCAAGGACCAAACTTTGTACAATCGCATCTCTAAAAAAATTACAGTGGATAATAAACCTTCAAAATAGGGAGGCAACCCCATAGAACTCTTCATCACTTTTCTATCAGGCGGGAATTTGTGCACTCTAACAGCACCTTTAAAGGGGCAGGTGAAATTGCGCCCTAGAAAATGTACAGAAACTTTCACGGCGCGCATAAGGAATAAAACCCCTAATTACGGGGGCCTTGAGGTTTCAAACCTGTTTTCCCCCTGGAACGCAGGGGGGAGAATACATGATTATATCACCTGGAAAATCCTAGAGGAAAAGTCCGAAATTGCCACGAAAACCTCACTAACAAAAGCAAAAGACTGGCAGACGATGCCCACCCCCCCCAATGAAAAGCGGGGGTTCCCTGCACTTTTAAGAGCCATACAAAAAGTGTCGGGGGCCCGGGACGTTAAATGCCTCCCAGCACCATGGGGGGATTACCAACAACCCGGGCATCTTAAAGCGGGCACTGGACAAACCTAAAGTCATTTCCGATCACCGGGTGGCTCGTACGTTGGTTTGCTGCAGCCAGCAGCAACACCTGGTTGATCAGGCCGATCCCCCAGGAGGCCGGTCACAGAGGGGGCCCGCGGGGGCGTTGCCCCCCGAACCTCTCCGGGTAAACTCCAGGTAATTTACACTACTGCACTTATTACTATCTACCAAATAATATTACACTCTACACAGTATTACTATACTACACTTATTACATACTAGCACAGTTTTATCTACAAAAAAGTATTACACCTCAGTCACCTATGTATCCCTCGTGTCTTGTATTGTTGGTAACGGCTTATAAAGCTCCGGGAGAGCGAAAGTTGTCAAAAAAAAAGTCACGTTAGTTGCACTTTCCCTAAACTTGGGGTGATTCTACCAAACCCTTTCACAGAAAAAAAGTTTAATAAGATACAAGGCTTTTTTTCACCCCCATTGTTTCTTCAATGTCTTAAGCCCATTTTTATATCTCTTTTATGTTATCAAACTTTTAAACCCCTTTCCGAAATTTATAAAACAGAATTTTTTCCACTTTTTTGGGAAAAGAAATTGATTTACAAATTGCACATCTTGCCTTTTTTCCCTTTTTTAAAGAAAAAAATTTGCAAAAATAATACGGGACTGATTTTAAAAATCAATCTTTTACATGATAAAACCCATTTCAGTGAAGCCCTAACAGAGGATGTAACGTTTTCACTGAATCCTTTTAAAAAAAACTTTAAAAAAAACAAAAATGATTTGGCCTGCACCGCCCCAGGCCTAGACCGTGAAACTCGGTTCTCAGGAACTGAAAGAAGCCCCTTTCACGTGTTTTTAAGTCCTATGGAAGGTAGTTTGGGTCACGGGGGTCATCCCACAGTCACAAAAAAACAACAGACATACCCCCCTTCCACAAATGTGGCAGAAAAGAAATTTGCAAAGATTACAGACCGATAAAATAACGCCCCCACATCTAAAAGTTTTTAAATGGGTTTCAAGAAGCAAATCAAATCTACTTAGTTCATCAGTTGCACAACCCAGGGCAGCAGAGTTTTAGAGAGGTCGCTCCTCCCTATCCCAATACGGACCAGCTGACATGATCCGGGATGTTTGGGACAAAATATAAGTAGTATAACGTCTGTGAAAGCCTTCGACTAGCGCAGTCAGGTGTAAAAACCAAAATGCTCATTTTTGAAAACGGGAAAATTTGGTTCTGGACCCTAAACTTGAACAAATAAAACGCAAAGAGACAGTAAACAGAGAAAGTCAGAGGGAGTACAATAAAAAAGCGTGTTCCAAAGGAAAAATACTCGCTCCCTTCCTGTTCCTCTTACTCCAAAGATTAAGAGCGAATCACAAATTTGTTTTTTTTTTTTCCCTCTTGCCATTTCTTTCACTCTGTGTTTACGGAAGTTTTCACTACCCTTGTTTTCTGTAAGTTTCAAAAAATTTTTCAAAAAAAAAAAAAAAAAAAATAAAAATAAAAAAGTTTTTACTAAAAATTTATTTGTAATGAAAACTAAAAAAGTGGCCTGGGAAAGGGGTTTTGGGGCTTGGATCATAAAACTATATTTCAAAATGTGGGAAACAAAGTGAATGTAAATTCTTCTTTTTTTTAAAAAAAAAAAAAAAATTCAACTTTTTTCAATTTTTCACAAGTGATCATGTCAAGGATCTCACCTTCAAGGGCCCAAACATTGTTCAATCGCACTGCTAGAAAAATACAGGAGGATAAGAGAACCTTTAAAAAAGGGGCCAACCCATGATGACACTCTTCGGTCACTTGTTTTATCTGTGGAAAATTGTGCCACTAAAGCACCCTTTTAAAAGGGAGGTGAAATTGCTGACCTAGAAAAATTTCATAACCTTTTCCCGGGGCGCATAACGGGTAAAAACACCCAATTACTGGGCGCTTGGGTTCCCGAACCTGTTTCCCCGGAAGCAGGGGGGAGAGTACATGATTTATACACCTGGGAAAAACCTGGGGGAAGTACCGAATTGCACACAAAATCACTCACAGTGAAAGCAAAAAACTTTGGGAGACGAGCAACTCCCCCCAATGAAAAGCAGGGGGGTCATAGCACGTTAAAACCAACAAAATGTCAGGGGCCCCGCTGTTTAAATGCCCCCCACATACATAAGGGGGGTTACCCAAAAATCCGCAGTCTTCAAGCTGGGACTGGACAACACCAAAGTTGGTTCCTGACCAGCCGGGGTGTGGTCGTATTTGGTTTTCGTCACCCCAGAAAAAGCCTGGTTGATAAAGGGTCGATCCCCAGGAGGCCTGGCACGACCGGGCCGCGGGGCGTTGACCCCAGAACTCTCTCTAGTAAACTCCATTTCTCCGGATTTACCTGGGTTTACCCTGGAAAGTTTGGGGGTCAACGCTCCCGCGGCCCCTCTGTGACAAGGTCCTGGGGGATCAGAGCCGATCAACCGGGTGTTTTGCTGGTGCACGCAAACCAAATACGAGCCCACCCGGCTGATCAGAACCGACTTTAGGTGCTTGTCCCCGTGCCAGCTTGAAACGCCCGGGTCGTTGGTAAACCCCCTTTTGTATGCTGGGAGGCAGTTAACAGTCTCAGGCCCCTGACACTTATTGTATGGTCTTTAACGTGCTATGACACCCCTGCTTTCATTGGGGGAGTTTCATCGTCTGCCAAACTTTTTCTTTGTTGTGAGTGATTTTTTGTGTGCAAGTTCGGGACTAGTCCCTCTAGGATTTTCCAGGTGTTATAATCGGGGAAGTGTTTGAGGCAGTTTGTCTATGATATTATAAATAGTGGTGGGGAAAGTGTGATAGGGAAATTTTTGTCTATAATGTTAGAATAGTGATGACCATAATATAAGTGGTTGGGGAAAAGTGGATAGGGAGCTGTCTCTATAAAAGTTAGTAATAGTGATGAGCGAATAAAAGTGGTGGTGAGAGTGTATGAGGGAATTTGTATTATAATGTTAAATAGTATGAGCATAAAAAGTGGGGGGAAGAGTGTGAGGGGATTGTGTCTATAATGTTATAAAGTAAACCATAATAAAGTGGTGGGGAAAAGTGTGATGAGGGCAGTTTTTTTCTAAATGTTAGTAATTGGGGTGGCATAAATAAGTGGTGGTGAAGAGTGTGATGAGGTTAACTCTTTGACTTAAGTTGAATACAAAACTGTTTTAAAATGTAATGACACAAATGTTGGTAGTGGGGGTTTTGGGGAGACAGTTATAGTGTTGCTGAAGTGAGTGGTGGTGTCACCAATCTACATTCACACATGAACACGTCGTGCTCGTGTAAACAGACCCCACAAGGCCCCTTTCAATGGGAGTGCACTTAAAAACACTCATGGACAAAGGTAACACGATGACATTGATAAAGGTCTGCCATTTTTATGAAAAATTTTTTTTATTATGCGAAAACTCAACAAAGTCCCAGGATACTATAATGGATCAAAACCGTATAAACTTTCTATATTAAGCTGGAATATTGATCACTGGGAAAACTTCCGGGCCTTTTACACAAAGTAACACTGAACCCATTGATGTTGGTGCTACAGAGTGCGAGTCCCTAAAAATTCCCCCCTAAATTACCATCATTATTTAAAACAGGACGGGGGGGGAAAACAAGAAAAGCCCCAGCTAATGCCACGGGGAAACACTGGCCCCCAGAGGAAATATGGGCATTAAAACACCAAGTAACAAAGCAGTGGCAGTAATGACGAAAAAGGAAAGGGAGTACCCTGAATAGATAATGCTCGAGAAGGAGAGAGGTACAAAGAACAGAGTGTATGCCACCTATGCAGGTGGTACGGGCTGCTGTGTAATGCAGCGAAGTACGAACAAATAGCTGATGGTACGGAATATCAGTGCATAGAAGAAGGGCACTTTCATTAAAGGTCCCATCAGAAAAAGGATCTGAAGAATACAATAAATTATAGCCTGAGATGGGATAGATAACAGCAGAGTGTAATTTTGGTTCTTGTAAGTAAACATCAACAGGGGAAAATTGGGAAAGCAACGTCTAAAAGCTCACCCCGATTACCCTGAGGCCGCGTATATTCTACTGTAAATAGGCCATGATTGGCAACGATAAAGATACTAGAAATCTGTAGGTAAGGGTACTTACAGACTAGAGGGGTTAGAGAAGTCCACATGCATTGGCAGCGGAAAATATTCAAGCAGCTAAGGAATGGTGTGCTGTGAAGAAAGGAGTTGCACAGATGGAGAAGAGGAAAGAGAAGGAACAGAGGGTGGATCAGTGTCCATTGATGGTTTGGTCTCTGCAAAATATTCAGAGATTGCTTCAGTGTTTTGGAGTTCACAGATGTCGTATGGGAGACAATATCGGAGATGGAAGGAGGAGGAGTTTGAGTAAAGATCGCAACTGTAATGGACTGTACCAAGGTGGGGGGGGGTCGAAAGGGTGGAGGGAACTAGAGAAGTTTGGGAGGGAACAGAGAAGGCAAAAAACCTGGGAGGTGGCAGAAGAGGAAAAAACTTGGGAGGGGACAGGGGAGGAAGGCACAGTACGAGGAGGAGGATGAACCTCCACACTTGTAACAGAGCCAGTGAAAGGGAAAGACCCAGGTACAGAGACCGGGAAGGTAAAATGTGGAGGTGGATGAAGGGAAGGAGGGGTTAAAGGAGATTTTTTGGACTTCTGAGAAGTAGAGGGACGATTGGGAAGAGGTGTTGTACGAGGTCTTGTCGATACCATCGTTTGTTAGGGAGAACACGAAGAAGTGAGAACAGACTGAGGTGTTGAAGTAGGGACATCTGAGCCCAGGACAGCAAAATAATTAAATACAGGAGTGACTATGGGACTGGCAACTGCAGAGGAGGCTTCAGAAGATGGGACACCCAGAAGTTAGGGGGACTTTTGAAACACGCGAGTATGAAACCGGGGTGGTACCCTCCCTTGGAGGCGGAGATGAGATAACTGCCATAGATAAGGGAGACCTTGTGCCGCTTTGGGGGTAGATAACGAATTTCCCATCATTTAGTCTTTAGGACTGGCAAACGGCTCGAGAGTATGAAGGGTGAGCTCATGGACAATTAAGGCAAGTGGGAGGTCAACTGCAAGACGTATTAAGAACTGGTCATCCGGAGCCACCACAGATGGGCATTTGGGCTATAGGATTGAATATTTGCTGGGTGGCTAAATTGCCAGCAATTCCTACACTGATTGCAGTGTAAAGGTCACTTCCTACCTGTAACGTTTGTCCTGCTTACATATACAGAGGATGGGAATTCACGGCTGTCAAAGTTTAAACGAGCACATTCGCAAGAGCGTATCGTGTTTGAGGAAGAACATAAGCTGTCTACCTTGAGAATTGGGAGGATCTTGGAGTTCCGCTGTTCGTGAATGTTCATTGCACATGTCTGGAATTTCTGTTGGACTATGGTTGGGAATGTATAACAGTTACCACTACAGAGAATTGAGGGAATGATGCTTTTCGATAGTGATAGGAATATTTAGTTTCGTATGTGAAGGAAGAGAAAGATCAGGAGCTTGGGTAGTATTTGGACTGTGATGATGCGCGTTCACTCTTAAGAGCATGATAGGAAATATCTCTACCAATGTGAATAGGAGCGCTAGCCAATACTATGGTCAGAAAGTATGGCAGTAGAAGGAAGTCGGTCTCTTAAAGTAAAGAATTTAGGTCTGCTGTGTGGTCCGTAACTGAGTGTGGGGAGGGAGTGCATGATGTGTCAAGACTTTTCCGATGTAGAGAATGGGAAGGTAACGAAAGTAACTCATAAGGAGATTGTCGTGGCATTTTAGTAGTGGGATCTGAGTCGGTTCCAACATGGGACGGGGGAAATTGGTTGGAAGCGATGTCGCGAATAATTGGAGATCTTACAGCCGTGGAGGGGTAGTAGGCTGATTTGAAAGCTTTTGTCAATAGGAGAGCGGAGGTCGACAAATCACTGAAAGAGTCTGGTCAATACCCGGCACCTGAAGCAGGGACAAAACACAGTACCAGCAAGAGGTACAGGGGCCTTAGGAGTGTCGAAGAGTGGCCAAAAGACGTGGCGGGGTTTAGAAACGGGATGCGGCAGGTAACAATAAGGGGCCGGAGGTAGTGGGGTCATGGATTGGGTTACTCCATGGTTAGGTTACTTGTTACCTTTTGTTTTTAAGAAGAAAAGAAAGAAAATAAAAAAAATAAAAGTTATAAATAAAGGGGGGGGACTGGGGAGGGATAGTTCCTAGGAGGAAATAATGAAAGGGCCAGGAAATCTCCTCTGTGCCAAGAGGACCTCAGTCAACGCAAAGTAGCACAGATGCTGGATGGAACCCATTGCCATTACCTACCTTCTTGCCAGTAAACACTCATATCAGGATTGCAACCTCCTCATCTGCCGAGGCTCCTTGGTGGACAAAAGAGAGGGCGGCCCCGGTTATCCGCCACAATGCCATACCTCCTTTGGCACCACCCCCAGAATCTGAAAGGTGGCTTCTGAGATACACCCGTCGCCCCAAAAGATAGCCAAAGCCTCCCTCTGGATATCGGAGGGGATCGGGACATCCCCAGGCGTATCCAGATTCACGGCAAGCTACGCCACCACCAAGAACCTCAATGGATGGGAATGGACCCCGGTACCTTTCCCCTACCTAGGAACTAGCGCGCCTGTGGGAAAAATTCCCAAAGGTCAAAAAAAGAGGAAGGGCAAATGGGGTGGGTGGGGAAGAGGAGGAGGAATGGAAAAAAGGGAGGATGGAGGAGGATGGGATAGGGTTGGGGGGATTGGGGGTATTTCAGGTTTTGGTCTGAGGAAGGAGGCCAACAATCTAATTCCCTCACACAAGAGCTCTTCACCACGCCAAGGAGCCCCCTTGAAGAGGGGCAGTAGGTTATGCAGAAGCAGTGGAAGATAGATGTAGCTGTTTGAGTATTTGGTTGATGGGCAACTTTTTACTTAGTGTATACATTTTAGGTGTTTGGATTTTATTGCTTGCAGTGTTTTTCTGTAAGGCCCTAGTATGCAGTGGCTGTTTATGAAGAGTACTGGTATGGGGTTTTTGGCACTGATGGTTATAGTCTACCAGCATAGGTGAAGAGGGGGGGGTGTGTTAGGACATGGAGCCTTCATTGGTTGATATGTTTGTTTATCTCTCTAGTAGCAGTGTGATAGCGAGCTAATGTGAATTGGAGCTTGAGGATTTTTTTTTGTTGTAGTTTATGTGTGGTATACAAGTTACTTAATAAGTGAAACTCCAGTTTTCGGCTGTTAATCCTTCCAGGTCAGCCTAAATCTGGAAAGCCGAGAACCACAGGCCATATTTCTCATGAAAATAATATAAATACTGCTAGATCACAAGTTCCAGACACCCAAAAAACATTCTCAAAAATACATTTTTTTTTGAAAATTAACTTTTAGTTTTACTTCACAAACAATGTTATATACTATATCAAAATATATAACACATTACATACAATTTATTGTAGAATCTTGTTGCGCATATGGAAGGAACAGGGAGATGATAGAGGGTGCCTGATTATTAGTTGGAAAGAGGAATTCCCCCTCCATAAGGACCCTCTCTGGGGTTACTTCCCTTCTTTTCTTTTAATGCCACTAGACCAATTTGTGAGTCACTGGACCTTGTCACAAAAAATAACTGTCCTGAGTGCTTTGTTTCTGGAGTCTCTTTAAAATTCGCCTGAAGTTGGGACAGGTTTTGTTAACTGAAAATGTTGCAAAATGGGCTGTATCTCAGCTTGTGTCAGGGTGATTAGTTCTTGACCAAAAACTTATGCACCTCCTCCTATTTGCTCAAATGTTCTTATTCACTGGCCACTCTCCTCAACCCCATGGACTTCCCCAATGCCATGATAGATTCCACAACACGCAGTGGCGTTGGCAGGGTCAGCGCCACCCTTCAAAATCCTTGTCGAGGACCACATTCTGGAAAACAATTTGCCTCACAAGCACAGATCAAGGTCCTGGAAGTCACTCCCTGCCAAGTCTTCCCTATAAGGCTTATGCAATTGAGGATACTGAAGTGATTCATCCAGAACTCTCTTAGGGTCAATTCAGTGTCAAAGCACCTTTGAAACATTGCTTTGATGTAGAGTTTTTTGAAGTTAGAAATGACTTGCTGATCCATGGGCAAGATGAGAGGAGTGGTTTTAGGAGGCAAGAACTTCACTGCTATAAAACTCAACTCTACAGATAATAGGTCTACCAAGTTTGGAGGATGAGCAGGAGCATTGTCCAGTACCAGGAGGCACTTGAGTGGTAATTTATTTTCCTGGAGGTATTTTTTACACTGGTGCCAAATACATCATGGACCAAGTCAATGAAAATTTGCCTTGTGACCCATGCCTTATTATTAGCTCTTCACAACACACACAATTTACTCTTGACATTGTTTTTCTTGAACACTCTGGGATTTTCAGAGTGGTACACCAGTAAAGGCTTCACTTTGAAATCACCACTAGCATTACCATAGAACAAAGGAGTTAGTCTGTCTTTCATAGGCTTGTGTCCTGGTAGTGCCTTATCCTCCTGCATGATGTAGGTCACTTTTGGCATTTTCTTCCAAAAGAGGCCTGTTTCACCACAAATGAACACTTGTTGGGGGAGGAATCCTTCATCCTCTACTAATCCCTTGAATTCATGCACAAATTTCTCAGCCACATATTTGTCAGAACTTGCAGTGTCACCATGCCTAAAAACACTGTGTATGCCACTATGCTTCTTGAATCTGTCAAACCAGCCTCTGCTGGCCTTAAATTTACTAACAGCAGCACTCATTCCAGCATTTCCTTTACAAGATCCACATGCAACTGCCTTGCCTTTTCACAAATGATCGACTCCATAACACTATCTCCCGCTAACTATTTTTCATTGATCCACACCAACAATAACTTCTCCACATCTTCAATTATTGGAGATCTTTGTTTTCTTAGTATATTTACCCCTTTTGCAACATTAGCTTCCTTGATTTCTACTTTGCAAGGATGGAAGTGATGGTTGATTTGCTTTTCCCATACAACCTGACAAGCTCAAGCACACGCATACCACTTTCATGCTTTTTTGCAATTTCTTGAATTCTATCGTGTTTCTCACTTTCTTTACCGAAGGGGTGGCACTAGGAACTTTCTTTGGGCCCATGGTGGCTTATTTCGCAGTCACAATCAATCAACAACAACAAAAGACAATGAATTATAATGAAATGTTTGGGTGAATGCACAGAGCCTTGCTCACTCACCGACAGACACAGACAGGCTGACTCACAGATGTGCGGGAGAGGCGGGCAGATGTGTCCAATATGGCCAATTTCTGACTCACTGGCCAAAATCCAGGGCAAAAATTTCAGCCAAAAAGCGGCCGATTTCCAATTTGGCAAACACTAGCAGCAGAAAAAAACCCAGAGTTCCACTGTATATAGATATATTTTTGCATAGGTGAGTTTTTGTGTTGTTTCTTATTCTATATTAATTATTTGCACTCATGCTTCATAATTTGAATGAAGATACATGCTGTCCCAAGAGTTGCTTTGTTTTTCAGTGTAATTTAGATGCCCCTAGACAGCAGATTGAGCAGCCATTTAGGAGCCGGGACATTTTATGTAAGTTATGATGTTGAAGTCGTAACATGACACTTGTTGATAAAGCACTGCTGCAGGGAAAAAACCCTGGCTTTGTTTTCATGTTACACAAAAACAGTATTCTGTCTGTTTTCCC
>NW_026474732.1:0-12772 GCF_026875155.1 Cherax quadricarinatus
AATATAATTAATAAATTAAATTTAAATAATATATAATATAAAGATATGGAATAAAAGTATTTTTATATTATTGATATTAAAACATATAATTCAGATTAATATTTATAAGGGCCAAATATATAATACATTTCTATATAGTATACTAATAAAATATGGATTAAAAGGATAATAGACATATGAAAAAGTGAATTTATAACTAAATAAGAGATTAGGTAAAATAAACACTGATTGAGATAGATGGGCTAATGAGCATAGCATGGGTGAAAGGTATGGGGTAGGTTTAAAATTAGTGTTCAAGTGGGCGAACAGTTTTTGAAGGAAAGGGTGCAGGTGGAAGAGAGCATCTGGATGACATTAAAGATAGTACGCAGAATAATTCAATAGAAGTTTTTACAAGTACAACTTCCAGGAGGGAAGGTATTGAGAAAAAATAAATTAAAAGTTAGCAATGTAAAATAACAAATGAAGATGTTAATGTATATCAACAATTTTGTTAAAATAAAAAAAGTTATTAGTAATTAAATTAAATAAATACTTAAAATTATTTGTCATTAAAACATTAAGATGTGATTATTAAGAACTTAATATTGGAAATAAATTTATATTTGAGTGTCTAACTTTAAATAGGAATCTGTTCATTCACACTGATAGAGGAATAGATTATAGGGTGGAAGACTTGGTTGGGAAGTTGAAGCAGCTTGTAACTGCAGGGCACATCACGATTGATCGTAAAATTAAATGTTAAACGCAAGGGTCTGTCTGAGTCTGTGCAATACTAAAAATCATGGAAGGCTTACAGGACCAGTATTGCAAGTGAATATTCCTTATTCACAGGATCAATGGTACAAGGTGAAAATTTAGTGGATAACTGTTGTGTCCTGGTACAGTCAAGTAATTAATTACAGTAATTCGTATGATACTCATCTACAAGAGGCTACCGGATAGGGTGTGTCCACATTGTTAATAGATCACCATGCTGAACTATTAACGCTCCAACGAATTGAATTTCATCGATTTGGAAAAGCTATTAATTGTCCAACCTCATGAACTCTGTTGTCACTATAAGGTATTTTAGTACTAAAAAATAAAATAACAATAGAAAAAACTAAAATAACAAGAGGCAAGGATAAAATTTCCCATTAAGGCCTTCAGTTGTGGAACGTGTTTTTACTTACCCTTTTAAGAATCAGCATTTATTCAGGTTTGCACATAGAATAAAATAAAATACACAAAGAATGGGCAATCTGCTCTTCTTGAGCTACTTCTCTTGGAGATTTCGAACTTACATAGACTTGAAATTTGAGGTTTCCACAAAAAACTTCAATGAACTACCATTAACGATATATGGAAACATCCAAAATTGCACCATAATTCACATTGCACGACAGACCCATGATATGCACAAACTTAATTTTGGAATGTGGTGTCATAATGTTTCACTGAAAAGGGTACATCATAAATAACTGCAAAAGCAGTATGTAGACTTGATCCTCGACTGAAAAAAATTTGTCTGAACGCACTAGGATACAGTTACACGCCTACTAGCTTAACCTGGTAATTGGACAGCTTGAGGTCCACGTGGCTTTATCTAAGACAATCTTGCTCCCTCATGACAATCCCTAATTTACCTACTATCAGTCGATTACTAAATAATTCACAGAAACATAGGATAGCTGAAAATTCTATAACATAAACCCCAAAACCCTTCCAAACCCTTTCTTTGAAGTATGGCCGGAAGTTCCCCACTAAAGGGTTACTTAGAAGTTCTTAGCAAAGTGTATGGTAAGTATATTGAAAGAATTAAGAGTAAGTAATAGCATAGCAGATGAACAAGGCAGCATTAAGTATTACGGGTGTGACAGGTTTTAAAAACAGTTAAGTGAACATTTTAGAAGGCTAAAGGTACTTGGAAAAAATTTTGGATTTGGAAAGGCGTAATGCAGGTGGATAGGGGGGCAATGTGGCAATGTTTGCAAGTAGCTGTAGGACAAGTTACTGAAAGCAGTGAACGAGTTTTTAACCGAGGTATAGCTAAGTTAGAGTATGTAGGAAGAGGGACAATTTTTTTCCCTAAAAGTAGGCTTACAAGGATTGTGATGTAACCGTGGTGATTCCTAACTTTTTAAAGCGGCGTTAAAAGAAATGCCCAGGGTTTCGCAACTAGCGTAATTTAAAATATAACCACCAAAGTTGCATTGTCACAGCTGCTCTTTGCGATGACACTTGATTTTGGGATCTGATAGCAAGTTTGGATTGGTGATGAATTGGTAAGGTTGCAAGAACAATCAAGTAATCCAAAAGATACCTTACCTTAACAAAACAGTGATAAGATAATATCAGATTGGAGGAAGAGTATGGAGAGTAACCCACTGCGATTTTGGAAGTGTACTTACGATGGTCTATACAATGAATCCGATGATGACCCGGTCAAAATTATACTAGAGTACTTCAACACAAAAATTGTCTTGGGCAAAGGAATCTAAGAGTTAGTTTTACCAAGCTCTTGCCTTGTAACGAATGCAACTTTGATCACAAGAAGCGGAGTGCAGAATTCCTAGGGCAATGTTCGGTTATATGCGCAATTACGTTTGAAGTCTCCGATGTGGATTACCACCAACTGTTGTCAACGGCGAAACCATTTTGGGTTCTGGCTTCTAACGTGACACAAAACTTCAGATTTCATCATTGGAAGGAAGCGGTAGTCGGCCTAGGCAGGTGATGGTAAAAGTTTTGTTGAGGTTGGTACCCAGTGCCTGAACGCTTTTCTAGTATAGAAATCGTTTTTAATACTTGACTCTTGGAGTAGAAATAACATTTACTAGGATTCGAAACGCGCTGCTTGTCCTGAATGGATACATGCACTGCACTCTAAGAGGTTAATGTTCAGTTTAAAATGTTGTAAAGCACCCTTGAAACATTAGTAATAGTGAAATTTCTTTTCGGCCACCTCCTTAGGTGGGAAATCCGTTATAATAAAAAATTATTATAGATATTATATATATTATATAAATATATATTATATATATATATTTATATATATATATCATAAATAATTATAATATATATTATATTATAATCATCAATCATATTTATTTTCCATAATAACTTATTATATCATCTTAAATAATTAATTACTTTATGTATCTAGTGTATATTATTATAAATTATAAAAGTTGAATATATATATGTAATATATACAATTCAACTAACGGTTTACAAATCTTTACACCATCTGAACCATAAAATCCATGCATTTCGCCTAATCATAATACTAGAGTCATATAGGTCTCTACATTCTACATGAATTCCACGTAACCCACGTCGCACAATTCTCAAAGCTTACACCAATCATTTGTCCTTGCCACTCAACTTCTATCAGAAACTCTGTAAAATTCTCTAACAGATTCAGTTTTTTCCCAAACTTAACTGTCCGTTGATTAGATGCTACTGTACATTCATTTACCTCTTCGTACCTGCAGAGTGGAACCCAGTGGGGCACTTGACCTTTCCTTCAGAGATACACGTTATTGTGACCTACTTCTCCATCAACTAACTTAATCGCATACCATGTTGGAACTTTTCTATTTATGCTGTCACCTTGTCAGTTACATCACCTGGTTATTCTTCCTCTGACCTCTCTCATTACGAAGGCAATTTCGCCCACAGAACTTAGCTCATTGAATTTTTTTTGTCACACCATTCTCTAAACACTAGACACTGTTGTACTTGAAAATTCCCAAAAATTTGTTGCCCAAAGAGGGCTGGGGAAGGGTTGTTGAGGGGGTTTGGGACTTAGGGGAAAATGGACGAAACAGAATGACTTCAAGATTTTTCCCAGCCCTGTAGGGGAAAGGAAAGGGGCGGGGAAGGGGTCGGCCTGGGAAAGGGTTGGGGGGAGGGGGTAAAGGAGTTTTGTGTGCGGGGGGCTTGGATTTCCACAGGCATGCGTGGGGCGTGTTTGATGGGAGTAAATGGGGGGACAAAGGGTTTTTAATACTTGACTGCTTTTGGAGTGTGGCAAAGTAAAAAATTTAGAAGGGATTCGGGGAAACCGGCAGGCCGGACTTAAATTCCGGGAGAGGGGAATACAGTCCCCTGCACTCTGAAGGAGGGGTTTTAATGTTGCAGTTTAAAAACGGGAAGTTTTAAAGCCCCCTTTCTGGCAAGACAGTAAAGGGATTAATGATGGTGAAAGTTTTTTTTTTTTGGGGCCCCCCTTTCCTTGGTGGGAATCGGCCGGTGGGGAAAAAAAAAAAAATATATATAATATTTTATATATTTTTAAAATATTATATTTTAATAAAATATATATATATTTTAAAAATATATATATATATATTATATATATATAAAAAATATAAAAATATATATATATATATATATATATATATTTTATAAATATATTTTATATATATAATACATATATATATATAATATATAAAATAAAATATAAATAAAAATTATAAATATATATATATATATATATATATATAAAATATTTATATATATATAAAAAATATATATAAATATAATATATATGCAATAAGATCACAGAAAAACAGGTGATTTTCAAAATATCAAAACAACCACTCTGAAAGAATAGAGAAATTCCAACGATTTCGTGACTACCACATTATAAAGGAACTATGAAAGTAAAGCACCCAAAGGGGAGGAAATAAAAGGGGGGTTTTGGCTAACACCTCACAAATCAGATCCCCCCCAACGGTTAAACACCGACGGGGCACCCCCCCAAATTTTGCCATTTCCTTTTGCAAAACCCCACCAAAAAACCCAATTCATCCCAAAGGGGAAAAATTTTTAAAAAATTAAATTTGCCCCGTTTATTTTTAAAATTCTTCCCAAATTCAAATTAATAAAAATGGATCAAATTTTAAATGGTTTATAAAAATTAGATCCTTTTATAATTAATAAAATTTTGGGGAAAAATTTTAAATTTAAAACACGGGAACAAATAATAATTTTTAAAAATTTTTTTTGGTTTTAAAAAATTTTGTTGGTTTATTTGGGGCAAAAGGGCCTGCCAGTTGGGGCCGGCGCGCGTCAGGTGTTTAACCGTTTTGGGGGTCCCGATAGTGAGGTGTTAGCCCCCCACCCCTTATATCCCCCCCTTGGATGCTTTACTTTTTAAAGTTCCTTGATAATGGGGAGAAATCACAAAACGCTTGGAAAAATTTTTCAAAATTTTTTCCCGAGTGGTTGGGGGAAAATATATTTTAAAATATATATATATATATAAATATAATATATTTAATATATAAAATATATATAATTTTATATATATAAATATATATATATATTATAATTTTAAAAAATATTATAAAAAAATATATATATTATATAAAAATATATAAAAAATATATATAATTTTAAAAGTATATATGAATTTTTAAAAATTTATAAAAAATTATTTAAAATAAAAATATTTTATATAAATTATATATATATATATAAAATATATAAAAATATATATATAAAAATATATATATATAAATATATTTTATATATATATATAATATATATAATTTTTTATATGTAGTGACAACTATTTCTGGGTTTTAAACCCCTCATCTTTCCCCCGAAACAGCCTGAATTCTTCTGGGATGGATTTTAACAAGGTGCGGAAACATTCCTTAGGGAACCTTTTTCCCAAAGCGACATAACATCATGCAGTTGCGGGAGTCCTGCAGCTGCAAAATTCACGATTGAATTTTTTCGTTACACATTCCAATGGCAACACCAAATTCTGCCTTGCCATCGCACTTTTCACAGAAAAAGTGATTTGTCAAACAACGACGTTTTTTCAATCTTCAACTTTCCTGTTTGATTTGCCCCGGCTATCTGTAGGGATTAAATTTCCTCTTTGAACTGACAAGAGTGGAACCCGTTGGTCAGGGGTGGGACCTTTTTCCCCTTCAAAATTCGACGGTTTTTTTTTTAAACGTTTTTCTCCCTTTTGCCCTACCCACTGTTTTGGGGGCGTTTGGGGTATTTGAGCTTTTCACCTTTTCCCGATACATCCCCCTGGGTTTTTCTTTCCCCTGACCCCCTCCCCCATTACGAAGGCAATTTCGCCCACAGCACTGTAGCTCATTTTGGAAAATTTTTTTCCAACCATTCCTAAACCAAACACTGTTGTATTTTAAAATCCCAGGTTCAACCCAGTTTTTTAGATACTCAAAAAAAAAAAAAAAAAAAAAAAAAAATGATTCCAAGGTTAAACTCAATCACCCTTTTGTCCCCATTCCCGATGTTTCGACTGAACAACAAGTGAACCTCTTCACCTTTTCGCCCCGCTTTTAAAAATCAGACTTTGCATTAACGAGCAGGTTTTTTTAGATTTTCCCAATAAAGTGGCCACTGAGTGCCCCAAGAGAAATGGGAAGATCTGCCTCTTTACTGGCCCGGGTACTAGGTCACTCTCCCCGAAATGGAGCTTTATCCCTACCCCTGCTTAAAGCTATGTATGGATCCTGCCTCCACTACAACGCTTCCCAAAATATTCCACTTTCTGACTACTCTGTGGCTGAAGAATACTTCCTAACATCCCTGTGATTCATCTGTGTCTCAACTTCCAACTGTGTCCCCCTTGTTACTGTGTCCAATCTCTGGAACATCCTCTGTGTGGTGTGTGTGGTTTTAAAATTTGCAGAACAGGCGAAATATTAAAAAAAAAAAACATTAATCTCAGATCGAAAGACATTCGAACCTACGCACCTTGGAACAAGGAACGAAGTGCTCTACCACCGTACCACACTGGTCCAGTACCTTTGGCGCCAGCTAGCGCTAGACGTTTTGGTCCAAGGCAGCCAGCTTTCAGGCAGGTGCCTCTCAGATTTATTTTTTTATCATCCCCTGCATGCATCGACCGACGAGAGATTTTTACAATCTTTAGAATTCACAGAACAGGGGAAATATTCACGAACACTAATCTTAAATAAAATCTCTCGTCGGTCGATGCATGCAGGGGATGAGCTGAAAAAACTGAAAGCCACCTGCCTTAAAGCTGGCTGCCCTTGGACCAAACGTCTAGCATGGCTGAGCACCAAGGTATTGGCCAGTGTGAGGTATAAGTGGTAGAGACACGCCTACTTTGATCAGGAGGTACCTTTTGTATGGGACTATCAGTCAGTAGTACATTAACTATTTCTTGAATCATTAATAATTATTTATCACGGTAAAACTGTGGGCCTTTAATTGGCCAAAACCTTTTTCTAATTTGTAGGCAGTTTCCGGTTGATTATCGTCCTCCACCCGGAGTCGCGTGATCAGACGTAACATTGTCCAGAATTGTTCCACTGTGAAAAGAATTATTTAGGATTCATCATTCATACCATTTCGATGCTTTTTCAGCTCATCATAATTTATGTACTAGTTCCAGCATATGCCTCTTCTAAGGAATATATAGACTGGGGCGCTTTACTTTAATATGGCGCACATTGACCAACTTTTAACTGACTAGTCTAAGTCTCTTCATTATTTAAAGCACGGAATCCTAACCAGACACAATAAGGCCTCCCCAGTTTTAGGAGAGTAAAAGCCCACATTTTTTCAGCAAACCTTTACAAATGAGGCATAAAATAATCACTCCAAATTAAAATATTATTGGCCCTACTGAGTCATTAACCTACAGAGGAGGGTGCCAATTTTATAACCATTCTGTGAAAGCCGGCTAGTAGCTTCACTAGAAGCTCAATTGTAGAAATTCTCTCTGGTACTGGTTATCTACGAGAACATCGCTCTGATACAGTTCCTCTCAGCACCCAGGCAACATTAATAAAAACTGTGCCGTATAACTGGGGACTTTTGTCCCATAAAAAAACCGGACAATTTCAGCTTTTTCAGGTGTCCCATTTTCCTCACTGTCATACTTTAAACACTATATTTTTTAATATATGTGAGCTTGGATCCCTGAATTTCTACCAAACACTTAATCACTATTTATTACACCATTTTAATCCTGAATATTCCCACATTCAACTACTTGGGAAGACGTCAGCAGTTCCATGGATCATCCACATTCACTGTTACTTTTACATCAGTAACAGCCTGAGCCAGGGGTTTATCAATCATTATAACACAGTCTTGCACATTACAATATGGTGTCTTTTCTTTCTGACACCTGTAAGAATTATTTAATTTAGCAAAGCAATCCTTTGCATTAATGATTTGCTCAAACACCTGATACACGCTGTTAATTTCTTTCACTGTTTACCACCCAAACAGTCCAGAATAATATTCTTGCAATATCTTGGGAGAATGAATACCTTACCCAAAAAGACAATCCCCTTTTTTGCTTAACTTTCTCATTAATACGAGGGCTACCCTTATTTTACATATGAACAAAGAACGAAGGAACACTGCAGAGGCCTCTGCCTGGCCCATGCGAGGCGGTTCGCAAGTCTCCTACCGCGGCTTAGCCAATGCACCCAACCTAGTCAGGTCAGGTCACATTGACTTAAGAGGAACACGGCAACCGACCTGTAGCACAACTATCAGGTCTAACTCACACCGCCCACCCACATCTACTCATGTATTTATATCCAACCTATTGTTAAAGGTCTACACAACGTTCCTGGCCTCTATAACGGTACTTGGGAGTTTGTTTCACTCATCCACAACCTCTAATAGCCAAACTAAGTAACTTTTCCTAATCTTCCTGAATCTGAATTTTTCCAACTTAAAACTTCGATTGCTGGCGAGTCCTGTCTAGGCTAGATATTTTCACACACTATTTAACAACCTCTGATCATTTATTCCTGTCTCCATTTCAAATTACCCTCAATCATATCCCCTCCTAAATCTAAACTCTTTCTAGAGAAGTGCAGTTTCAGGGCCCTTCGTCTACCTCATAGGAAGGTTATTTTCTGATACATGGGAAAATCAACTTTGTACATCCTCCTTTGTACATTTTCCCAGAGAATTTATATCCATTCCTGTAATACGGGTGACCAAAACTAACTGTGCAGCATAATCTAAATGAGGCCCTAACCAAGGATGTAAGAGTTGACGAACAACCTGCGGACTCCTAATATTTATGCTTCTAGAGATGAAGCCAAGGATTTCTATTAGCTTTATTGCGAACAACCTTATCACTGTGTCTTTGGGTTTCAGATAACTGCTAACCAGAAACCCTAAATCCTTTTTTCGCAATCCCGTAATATTAAGATCTACATTATATAGTATATATGTGGCATGGTTATTGTCCTGTCCAACATTTAGAACAATGCCATTTGTCAACGGGCTTTAAACTGCATCTGCCCACTTCTCCGACCACTCACTGCATCAGTCTATTCAAATCTTCCTGGAAGTGCTCAATGTCCCGTCAAATGAATTCGACGCCCTAATTTTGGTGCATCGGCAAACTTGCCGATTCGCTCTTTATGCCCTCATCTATGTCGTTATGTAGATTGTGACACAGCAGTGGGGCCCAACACTGACCCTTTTTTTGTGTGTGTGTGTTGCCACTGTGGAACACCAGCACGTGACGCTTCCCCCACTCTGATTTCTCCCCATTTATTCAAACTCTCTGCTGCCTATTTGTCAACCAGCAAGCCTCTACCAGGAAAAACTTTTCTCCTCCTATTCCATTGCTTTCAAATTTTCCTCAATAGTCCCTCGATGGGGGACCCTGTCAAAACCTTACTGAAGTCCATATACACAATATCAGATTCATTACCATGAACTACCTCCTCAAATACCTTAGAGAAAAAAGGTTAATAAATTCGTAAGGGCAGGAACGCCCCTTTGAAAACCATGCTGAGATTCGTTATTAATTTATGCTTTTCAAGTGGCTAGAACTGAGCCTCGGCAATTATTGATCCATAAAATCTCCCACTATGAGTTAGGGCTTATTGTCTATAGTTCGAAGCTAAGAGACTTGACACCTGTTTGAAATAGGTATCACATATTTGCCATTTTCCACTTATCTGTATCTGGCACCAATGCCAGTTTGTAGTGATTAGTTGAAAAGATTACCAAAGGTGATTCTAAGCTTCCCTTTACATCCTTTAGAACCCCTTGCATACAGTTCATCAGGGCCTGGGATATTTTTAGGTTTTTAATTTATCTATTTGCCTAAGGACCATGTCACTTGGACCCTAAATCGTTGCACATTTATTATCGCGCTGTTTCTACATAATTTATTCATTACTGGAATATCGCTGTATCCTCCTGTGTAAAAACGAGAGGAAGTAGTGTAAAAAATTTACACAATTCCTTATCACTATCTATCTGAGCTGACCCGAGAACTTTTGGAGTGGGCCTATCTTGTCCTGATGCTAGCTTCTGTATACCTGAAAGAATCCTTTTGGGTTAGTTCATTCGATTCTCCTTGCAACTTTACACTCATACAATCTTCTTTTTTGCTTTTCTAATTTCCCTCTTTTGATTTCTCTCATTAACTGATATAAAATCGATTTCTTAATTAGACCCTCTCCTCTTTTGATTTTGCCTATATATGCCTCACCTTTTAATGACAATCAGATATTTATCATTGTGCATGCCGATTTAGGATCCTCTTTTGGTTTGATCTGATTTCCTATTTGGAACATCTGTTTACTGAGCAGCTAGAACTATGCCCTGGAAAGCATCATATCGCAACCAATCACACCACCCGACCGAGACACTTAGTCAGGTCATTCCAGTTCAGCCCACCTAAGTAATTTTTCAGTCCTATGAAAAATTACAAAATTTTACTTACTGATTCCTCTTAATTTACTGTTGTGATCCTTTATTCCTAGTCCCTACCACTCGATATGGTCCAATATTATTTGTTATTACATGGAATTAATATTATAATTATTAGTGCATTTCTTCCTTTTATGGAAATTAACAGATACATCAGAGACATTATTTCTTTCCTTTGTGGAAATTAACAGATACATCAGAGTCATTATTTGTTACCTCATTATAATTGTTTGGTTGAATACTTTGCAATTGGATTAAATTAATTCTTGGATACCTACTTTTCTCTCCTCCAACGAGAAGTATCCTTTATGGTACTTATTAGATCACTCTACAGTCTTAATAGTCAATTTATGTTGCACAATAGCACTCAGTATCTAATCTGATCGATTCAGATCATATCTGTTACTTGAGGGTTTAAAAGTGCTTTCGATTTTGACTCTAAATTGCTGTAATTTTTTTATAATTGTGCTCTGTAGTTTTTAAATTAATGACAATAGTTACACGGTCCATCCTACTCTGCTGTAAATTACCATAGTGACCTCAAACACATCCACTTCTTCTGTGTAACTGTTGTCAACATTTGTTGACAAATGACTCCTGGATTAAATGTAGGCCGACATAATTCTGGAGGGTTTGGAGAGAGATATATTTACATTACAAGGCTAGATAACTGCATTATTGATGTATTTACATTACAAGGCTAGATAACTGCATTATTTATGCTCTTAATTTATTTCAAGTCATAACATTACAAAACAATATTTTCACTTCTTGATCCATATTATTGACTGATAAATAATTCCATTTCTTGTTCATCTGCACAATTTTCCAGCAGATGTTTATCTTCTTTATGCACTAATTTATATGATTCATATCTACCTTCTAGTGAGTCTAAATACACTTGTAAATTAACACTGTTCACACTTTCATCAGACATTAGTTATATGACCTTTGGTTATATGACCTTTGGTTATATGACCTTTGATTATATGACCTTTCCATGTGTTCATTAATATTCGTATTGCTTTAATAATAATGGATTTACCAATTACATTTATTTGATTACAGTCCTCTATGGTAAATATATAGATTCGACCTTAAACACTTAATTAACATATGATTTAACATACAAATAATGCAGCGACACACTTTATAAAAGTAATTATTACAATATACCTTGAATCTATCCTTGGCAATTTTCTGACTAAGCATATTAATTATCATAGAATTTTATTGGGTTTAGCAAATTAAATATGTATAATATTTGCAATCATAGCCTTATCTGGGCTTAGCAATTACACAATTACAATATCAGTTACACAATACACATTAATATTAAATTTATTGTGAACACAAATTACTTCTCTCTATTCAAGTCGCATTTACATATTTAATTTACTTGATTTTACTGATCATATCCGGTTCGAAGGACCAACAACTTGTGAGAAATTATGAGGATGAATTTTTGCAAGTACAACCCATACCACGGGTGGGGATAGAACCCGCGATCAGAGAGTCTCACCCACATACAAGTATCACCAATGTAAGTACCACCACTACAAGTATCACCTCTACAATTATCCCTATTACAAGAAGTGCCAGTTCTTCCAGTACTGTCATTACAAATACCACAACTACAAGTATCACCACTTCAAGTATCTGCACTATAAGAATCAGTATTTCCAATACCACCACTATGTCTCATCACTGCAAATATCACCACTTCCAGTACCACCACTACTAGTATCATATCTTCAAGTATCCCAGTATAAGTATAACCATTTCAAGCATCACTGTATCAATACAGTTATTATAAGTACTTTCAGTACCATCACTACACGTATCATCACTACAAGTATCATCACTTCAAATATCACCTCTAAAATTATCAATACTTCCAGTAGCCCCCCCCCCTCCTTCAAGTATCACCACTACCAATATGTATCCTACAAATACTACCAATACAAGTATCACATGCAAAATTATAAGTACTACAAGTACAACTTTCCAGTAAAAATAAAACAGTAAAAATACAAGTACACAATGGCAAGTCTCGTTTCCCTCC
>NW_026474733.1:0-10207 GCF_026875155.1 Cherax quadricarinatus
TTAAATCGTAAAAAATTTTTATACACTTCATTAAATATACATTAAAAATGTCCTGTAAACTGAAAAATCACACGTGAATATTACTTACACATATGTAAATGTCACTGTTAATATATATTTGAAAGCTTACACTTTATATATAAGTTCCTTTAATATAACAGGTATATCTTTAAGAAACAAACTTTAACACAAACTTTTCTCTTAATTTCTGTTTATAAACATTATAAACACTATGTGTATATACACTCAGACAAACTGAATATCAGTTGGGTTGTTGTTTTCTTAGTCAGCGCTTCTTCGAGTTTGGAGCAGTGGATGCCGGGTGCCATCCCCCGTTTTCTTGTTGGGTGAGTCACCCAGCTCCCGTTTTCTTTGGGTGAACGCTGGGTGAGCGCCCCTTTTCTTTTGGCTGCCCATTCTCTGTGATTGAGTCTGGAGGGACTCATTTATACTGATTTATATTGTAAAACACTAGTTTTACAGCTTTTTTCGAAGAACCTTGGCTCGTAGGTTATTTGTACACTGTAGTACAACATATTTGGACCACAGTGTGGCCTTTATCCGGTTCGAGCACGACCAAAATGTTGATAAATGGGTTAACAGCTAAGTTTAAATATAGGGAAAACTTAACTTAGAAAGAAAACTCATCGCCTGCACAGCTGCCCCTGCAGACGAGGTCTTGAGAAGCTGTCGAAGTCATCTCTCAACGGGCTGTAAATGAGTTATAATTTGTAAACAATAAATTACCCCTAGGGGGTGTTATGTCAGTATATTTCATTCACTGATGGCTGACAACTTACTTGTGTGGACTCAAAAGTCCGCACCTAACTGCCGACTATAGGTTGATTACAAACTCCTTACGACTCAAGAACTGCGCAGTCCCCCGTACTACAAGAAATTCGTAACCTACCTTGCTCTTGTAGCGTGAGCTATGGTGTTCTTCACACCTTCGACAGATATCGGTGACTTGATAGAAGCTGAAGTGTCCATGGATGTCCACATCTTCCATAGTCTAGGAATACGCACACTGGTACACTATGTTCCACAAGATTTGTCTTTATTGTTCACAATCTTATCACTAAAGAAGCTGATCACACTTCTCTTAAGTGTTTATTGTGTTTTGTGAGACACTTTGTTCACACTAACGCACAGATCAGTGTTCTTTGTTGGTTATCCTGGCGTCAGTGCCACTCTCAGTAGAGTCAAAAGTAATCTGAAGATGCCACAGCGCCCCATGCCGTTACTGCCGCCAGCACAAAGGAAAAGCTGACATAGTACCTTTGCTTCCTTGCCACTTCCTCCATGAGGCAAAGCAGAATGTTTGATTCTTGCTGTCTTAAACATAGACAACAACGTCCACTATATTTACTATGGTAATAAAGTGGTAGCAGGATTTTCCTTAATTGTCCTGCTAAGGTAAGAGATGTACTGTCTCTTATTAAAATACACTCTGCAACACTGGACTGCAAGGAGCGGCGGTCGCTTGACCACAGGTCGTATACTGGTACTGCATCTGGGATCAATTACTCGCTGTAGCAGTAAACAAGATATTTGCCCCTTCTGAGAGGGCTGGGCCCCTCAGGGCTGAAAGGGCTGAAACGGGCTGAAGGGGGCTGATACCCCCCTCCTGGAGAAAATTTCTCCACACATATATATATATATATATATATTATATATATATTTTATATATATATATATATATATATATATGTCGTGCCAAATTATGTAAAACTGATCAATTAGCAAGAACTTTATTTAAAATTAAGTCCTTTCTAAAATTTTTTTTCTTATACGTTTAAAGATAATATTTTTTTCATTAATGTTAATGTAAAATTTTTAATTTTGCTCCAAAAGAATTTAGAAAAACTTACCTAACCCTTTTTATAAACAAGAACAATTTATTTTTAGCCTAACCCAACTAAATATATTTTAGATTTGTTTACAGTAATTTAATACTAAACAAAAAAATGAAATATATTTTTTTCGTTAGGTTCAGAATGATTTTGGCGAAATTATTGCATACACAATTTTCGCTTGGTTGTATGGCAAGATGAGCGTTGCTATTTTAAACCAAGATGTCAAGTTCTGCCTATTCGGCACGACATACACACACACACACACACACACACACACACACACACACAACACCCCACACACCCCATATATATATATATATATTATATATATTATATATATTATAATATATATGCAAAACAACCACTCTGAAAGAATAGAGAAATTCCAAGCGCTTTCGTGACTACTCACATTATCAAGGAACTATGAAAGTGAAGCAACCAAGGAAGCTATATAAGGGGCGGCCAGCACCTCACTATCAGATCCCACAACGGTTAAACACGTGACGCGCGGCGAGCCAACTTGGATAGGTCCTTTGCAAAACTCACCCCCAAGCTATTTATTTGTCCGGTGTATTATTAAATTCTTCCCAAATTCTATTAATTATAAATGGATCTAATTTTATTAACCAAAGGAAAATATTCATATTATTGTCAAAACTGCTTTTTATGAAACAAGATTCAATTATATTCCTGTCGACCAGGGGACTTGCTTGATACTACTTTCTCAACTTTTTGAAAATCAATTGGATGGTTAAAATCTCTTACATGAATAAATAGAGCATTGGAATCTTGTCCAGTTCTAATGCTATATTTATGTTGTTTTAATCTTAGTTCGAGATTTTTACCAGTTTGACCGTAATAAACTTCATCGCAAATTTTACAAGGAATCTTATAGACACATCCATCAGCATTTTGGGGGGAATTCTTTATCAAAAGTTTTTTTACTGTATCAAGGTTTTGAATACAACTTTAATATTAAAAGTCTTAAGAAGAGAAGGCATTTATTTATTTATTTATTTATTTATTTATTTAGTAATTTTAGCATACATACAGAGGTACAAAAAAATACAGGTAAGAGCAGCATGCCAAAGCCACTTATATGCATAGCATTACGGGCTGGCTTAAAATTAACTTAAGATTAACTAAGCAATGATGAAATCAGTGATAAGACATTATTGTAAACAGATAACTATAAAATACAAATGAGTATTACAAAGACAGGTCATATGGTTGCATGCATTGCTGTTCATTCAGGTAGTGTATTTAAAAAAAAAATAACAAAGTTAGGTTTAACATTTGTGTGATATAATTGTGAGTAACATTTAGGATATACAATTTATATGGTTCAGTTATTCAGTATATTATTTGGTTTTGAGTGAGTAAGTGAACTTTGAGAAGAGACTTGAATTTATAAACAGGTAGTGTTTCTTTTATATTTACAGGTAATGAATTCCAGATTTTAGGGCCTTTTATGTGCATTGAGTTTTTGCATAGCGTGAGATGGACACGAGGAACATCAAAGAGTGATCTGTGCCTTGTATTATGGTCATGTGTTCTGTTGAGGTTGGCAAGGAGATGTTTGAGGGAGGGTTAATATCAGAGTTAAGTGTTCTATGTATGTAATAAGTGCAATAATAAGTATGGATGTTTTGTATGGTGAGTAGGTTGAGTGTTTTGAATATTGGTGGAGTGTGCTGCCTGTAGTGAGAATTTGTTATCATTCTAACTGCAGCCTTTTGTTGGGTAATTAGTGGTCTGAGATGGTTAGTTGTTGTTGAGCCCCATGCACAAATTCCATAGTGAGATAGGGGTAAATAAGAGAGTGATAAAGGGCCAGGAGGGCTGACTGTGGAACATATTACCGTATCTTCGATAGTATGCCTACAGTCTTGGAAATTTGTTGTATATGTGTATGAAATTTGAGTCTATTATCGAGGTGGATTCCTAAGAATTTTCCCTCTGTTAGCTTTGTGATAGGTGATCCGTTTATCGTTATGTTAAGAGGTACATCTGTAGCTCTGCTACCAAACTGAATGAAGTAGGTTTTGTCAATGTTTAGTGTAAGTTTGTTAGTCCTCATCCAGGTAGATATTTTTTGTAATTCGGTGTTTACAGTATTGGCTAGCGTGACTGGGCTCGGGTGAGAGAAGACGTATGTGGTGTCATCTGCAAAAAGTGTGGGTTTGAGTAATTGCGAAGCATTTGGTAGGTCATTATGTATAGGAGAAAGAGAAGAGGGCCAAGGACACTTCCCTGTGGGACACCAACTGTAATTGGTTGTGCGGAAGAGCTTGCCCCATTTGCGTACCCCATATTGGCTTCTGTTGCTGAGGTAAGACTTGAGGTAGTTGAGGGAGTGCCCTCTAATACCATAGTGTGAAAATTTTTTAACGTTGGGAGCAAGTCATGGCCCAACGGGTATCAAAAGCTTTACGTAAGTCAATGAAGATCCCCAGTGGGACTTCTTTTTTCTCTATTGGGCAGTGTATATATGTTCTAGCATGTGAAAATAATGCATCATTAGTATTTTTATTGGGCCTGAATCCAAATTGGCAGGGTTGAAAATGTTTTGGGAGATGATGGTAGGAGTAGATTCGTTTATGAATTTAATTTTTGAGATTTTGAGAGAGGGTGTTAAATTGGATATTGGCCTATAGTTATTCAACTCTGTTTGGTCTCCCCTTTATGGATCGGGGTGACCCTTGCTATTTTGAGAACTGTAGGGAAGGTGGAGGGGATTCAAATGGATTTGTTAAAGAGGGGTTGCAATGATTGGTGATAGTACTTGTGACGCTTTTTTGTATATAAAGGTGGTAAGGTTTTTAAAATCTCCTGCCTTGTTTTTCATGTGCTGATAATAAGGGGAGACTTCGTATGGTTAGTCGGAGCTAGGAACAGTGGTGTTCGGGTAGTTTGCCAGTGAGGTAGTCATTGGTGGGTATCTGAGCTTGGGATATTATTGGCAAGGTTTTGACCTATAGTGGAGAAGAAATCATTGAGTCTGTTGCTGTTTCTGTTGTTGGGATTGGGGTTCATCTGATTTTGCTAATTTTATTTCGCTATGTCGTGATATCTTTTTTTGTTCCAGAATTTCTGATAGGGTCTTCCAGGTCTTTTTTATATCACCTCGTAAGTTGGATAATCTGTTCTCAAATACAATTTTTTTTGCCCTTCTAATCAGGCTGGTTAGGATTGACGAGTAACGTTTTGTTTGGTCTCTGGTTATGTGACCCTTCTGTACTGTTTTTCATATCGGTGTTTTGTATTTATGGATTGAGAATGCTGGGTGTTAGCCAGGACTGTTCAGTCTCTTAGCTGTCATCTGTTTAGTTTTTTTAGGGCAGTGCTTGTTATAAAGGTTTTGGGTCTTTTTAGGAAATTATTAAAACATTCGTCAATATCTGTGTAGATTTCTAGCTCAGTGTGCCAGTCAATGTTTGTTACTGCTGTTGTGAAGTTATTAATGGCTGCCTCATTGTGAAGTCTGAGGTTACTTTAGTAGTGTTTTGGGTATTTTACCAAGAGTTGTTATGAGGAAGTAGGGTAGTGGTCTGTGGTATTATCTGTAATTATGCCTGATTTTAAAGGGGATATGTGTTGGTCCAGATGTGGTCAAGTAGGAAACACTAGTCTCTTAACTCTTGTAGGTTTTGTTACTGTTGGTAGCAACATGCAGTTACTCATTGTGTTTGTGAATTCAGTAACGTGTGGGTCCTGGTCTTGCAGGAGATTTATATTAAAAGTCACCTGAGAGTAGTAAGTGATCTTTGTTCAATGCGTGCATCAGTTATCATACTTCCTGGGTTTTGACTAAATTGGCTAATGTTTGATTTGTGGAATTCTGTAGATGTTTATCACTGTGAGAGGTTTTTGTAGGTATTGGATTTGAGTTTAGCTATTATATATTCCCCATGTTCATCCCTTGTGCAAGTATTAGTGATACATTCTAGTTGGTCTGAGTAGTATATTGCTGTGCCACCCCCTTGTTGGTCTGGCCTACAGTTGTGTTATGGCTGTGTAACCAGGAATGGCATGACATCTGTAGTATCAGGCTTTAGCCAGGTTTTCAGTTAGTGTAATGATGGACATATTGGCATGCAAGGAATTTAGTAATGCTATGAGGTCATCGATAAGCTTGCTTTAGATCTGATATTGTAGTTAAAGATAGTTATGTTGTTGTTGGCTCTGAGAAGTGCCTTTGATTGTTCTGCTGTGTAGTAATTACAGTAACTGTTTGAATCATTTAAGTCATTAAATAAGAGGTTGGTATCAGGATCAATGCTTGTAATCATAAGTTTTGTATGAATCTATAGTTAGAATTAAGTAAAAAATAAAGAAAATTTATTCTAAAGCTAAAAAAAAAAAAATAGCACCTGAATTATTTAACAAATGTAAAAAATAATGAGCTAAGGTAGTTTTTTAAAGCTAAAATAAAGGAGACAATTTTAAAAGGGACTTAAATAATTTGTGGTGAAAAAATAAAGTGATTATCAAATAATGGAGTTTGGGGAATATGATAGTAGGTAGTACTTTAAAGGTAATTCTTTAAAGTTAGAATTATAATATAAAATTATAATATAAAGGGACTAATATAATTTTGTGGAACAATAAAGTGGTAATCAAAAAAATTTGAGCTTTGGAGTATAATGGCAAAATAGTGAACTTATTAACTTTAGCACCTGAGAATAGCACCTTGATTATTTTTAACAATTGCGAATATAGATCTAAGGTAGTTATATAAAAGCTAAAATAAAGGACAAAAAAATATATAAGGGACTACAATTAAGAAATTTGGTAAACAAGTTAAATGGCAGATAGTCACTATGAGATACTATTGGTTTAGGAGTAAGATCTGATTTGTAATATTAAATAAGTTGAGCAGTTTATTGCACAATAAAAAGTAAAATAAAAAATGAGGTAGTTGGTACTAGCTAGCAAAAGATAGTTTTGGTACTTGCAAAAAATAATTGGAATATACACAAATTTGGGCACACCACAATAAAAAGTGACTAAAAAAACAAGTAGTGGTAAACAAAATTAAATGGACAGGTAAGAACAATGAATAATGGTAATGTCTTGGTTATAATATGATAGTAAGACAGGTACAAAGGATAATATAAAGGTTGGAGTTGAATATACAAACTTGAAAAATTGGCAACAAAATGTTATGGGAAGTATAAAATAATGTTTAATGTACAAAAAGTAAAATTGACTGGTAGTAAATATGGTGTTTAATAAAATTTTAGTAAGTAATAATGATTACAAAAAAGTGAAAAAGTAATGTTTATTTCATTCAATATTGCACTGGTAGTTATTCTAGAGGTTATATGGCAGTACAAGGTAATTAAGAGTACTCTAAGATAGTAAATGTGGTATAAAACAGGTAAAGGTAATTAGACAAGTAATGGTTATTAAATGTCAAAAATGTTAAGAGTAAATTGAAATTATAGTAAGAATGATAATTATTAATTTTAGTAGTAATATCAATTGATAGTATTTAAAAAAATATGAGGGTAGTAATATGGACAGAGAAAGTATCAATTCACTAATGTTTAAGCAAACAATAGTAAATAAGAAAATTACATAAGGTGACTTATGCTTACTAGTTCAAATTCACAAAATGAGGTAGTTGATTATTTAAATTTCTAAGAGATTGTACAATGAAATTTGAACAATAATGGAGCAAAACATACACTACACTATGTAGGCTTTTAAGTTGGACATTTTTAGTTATTCTCAGTAAGATTAGTATCCCTGAGAAAATCGTGATAGATCATTCTCGTTCGTGATTGTGGTACAGTTGACCTACATTTGTTTTCCTAACAAGAATTTTCCCATCCCGTGTGAAGCATTGGTGTATTGTGTCATTATTCTCCCGCTTAAGTTTTCTGATTCTATACAGGAGGTTCTGACGTTTTTTGGTAAGACACTCGTTTATGTATACCTCTTTCTTTACTTTAATAGATGCAATAATTAAGTCTTTTTTCCTGTCATGTGAGTGGAATCTAAGCATAATACTTTTTCTACCATGGGATCCTAGTAACCTGGCTTCTTTTATTTCAGACTCTGGTACAATAACACTTGTTTGGTCCTTTATGATCTGCAGAGTAATTTCTTTACTGTTTGTTTGGTTCATATCACTGGCTTTATAGTGTGGGTATGAGTCAGCGTGCGTCGTTGTGCTCCGGGTTTTCTCGTGTTTTCACGGTCGCTCTTACGTGCTAGAACTTTAATTTGTGTCATCAATCCTATACGATACATCCCTCTAGCGCCTGGAACCAATCTTGGGCGGAAAACATTATATACTGAGTCAAAAAATGGAAAATTAGTGTGCACTACCTAGCAGAGTTTACTGCCAGAGGGGAATCATAGGCCTGTGTCCCGTGTGAAAAAAAAATAATAATAATTGAACTTTTCGTGTCAGAGGAAAGAAAGTCTCCCTGATAACATTGAGTATACATAGTGTATAGTGTATACTACAGTGGTCCCTAGTATATTGATGATAAAGGCAAAGTGTCATTTGAAAACAGTGAATTTTTTAAATGAAGTGATAAGCTATAAGACGGTGCCAGAAGTCGCCAGACTTTCCACAGTGGTCAGCTGTTTTTAAAATCTTCCTGGGCCTGCTATGTACTCGCATATAATCTAGTGATCCCGGAATAGCAAATACAGTGTTTTTAGTACACTAACCAGTATTATAATGGGACTTAGTGAGTGAGTGACTTTCATTAGTTTCTTTTTTCTTGAATACCAGAACGTATACTGTGAATTTCATAACCTGTAGTTACCAGCGGTCGCAATATACACAACCAAAGCAAATAATTACTACAGAAAAAGCGTCCTCTCCAAAATTTCCACCATCAACCAAGTGGTAATATAGCATTTATTGTTGTGGGAGGGGGAAAAACAAATAAAAAGCAGATACACTTGATAAACAAGGATGAGGTCGACCGTTCGTCATTGTAGAGTTGCAGAATCAACCGTCTTCAACACATAAGTTATACTTTTGTATCAATCAATCACATATTACTCGGAGATAATTTCCAGTAGATCCTTCATGTGTTTTAGACAAATCACCGACAGTTAATGTTTTAATAAGCACCCACTGATCAGAAACAGATCGACTGTCCGAACCCTCGAAATGGGCCGAAAACCTTGACTGTCCGAACCCCTTGACGTCCGAACCTTCGACTGGTCGAACCCTTTACTGGTTCAAACGTTTTCGTTGGACAAAAAACAGACCCGTAAACGGAGGGTTGTAGCGCCCTTATAAACCAAACATTAATATATATCAGGACGTGCACGGTAAGCTGTCCAATGGGACAAAACAGTTAGAAACAGAAATACAAATAGCTAGAGCTTCATTTAAGAGGGTTTTTAATAGAATATTCAAGAGGTTGCAAATAAAATTGAGTAAATCAACCATTCAAATCATTTTGAAACTGTGTGTGTCTTGGTCCAAACAAACGGCTTCCCCATGGATAAATTGTCATTTTTGGGGGGAAATTGGTGTCACGGCCCCTTGTGCAATATCCCAGAACTAGCTACAAGCGTATTAAAAAAGGGAATTTTTTGGTATGCCAAATGAAAATAAATCTGGTGGACTAAAATCACAAGGTATTAAAAGAGAAACATCAAAGCTGCTTTATAGAAAACCCGGAAGCTTTCTACACAGATGGAACATAAAAAGTCTGTGCTGAATGGTACCCAGAATACTGGGCAAATTTTCAAAACTTAAAGGGTGAGATGAATCCTGTAGTCAGTAAATGTGGGCTGATAGGCTGTCCTGGAGACAGTAAAGTGAAACGGGGGTGCGTCCTGGAAAACAGAATTGAAGCTGGAGTGCTGTCCTGGGAGACAGTAAAGTGAAGCTGAGGTGCTGTCCTGAGAGACAGTAATGGGGAAGCGGAGGTGCTGTCCTGGGAGACGTAATGGGGAACTGAGATGCTGTCCTGGGAACAGTAATGGTGAGCTGAGATTTTGTCCAGTATCGGAACTAACGCAAAGGAATACATATAAATGACCTCATAGGGGACGAGCCATAGTTGGAAACAGGTGTAGTGAAAGAAAGATAAACCAATATTGCAAACTAGAAATACCGCAGGAAAAAGCAAACAAGAGGGCTCCACTAGAATAGTGAGGATATATTTCCAAAAACAATTTGGGGAACTCCATTGTTGGGGCTAGGAGTGATAGAAGTAAGCAGGGAAACATGCACCAACAGGGGAAAACAGTCAAGAAACCCCAAGCAAACGGAACCAAGCCTGTGCACATACTATGCACTTGGTAGTCATAATTGGGGGGGGGCCTTTTAGTGCCTCCTTGAAACAGAAAATGAAACTTTGTGCTGT
>NW_026474736.1:0-10893 GCF_026875155.1 Cherax quadricarinatus
TTTTTTGATTCTTCGAGTGGAACTGGATTAAAGGGTCGACCGGGTTGAGCCTGTCTTGGAGAGCTTGAACGTTGAAGCGTCTGGGAGTTATGAGGAGAATGTCGTCAACATAACGGTGCCAGGTGACAGTCGAAGGAATAATGGTGGAGAAACGCTCGGCTTCCAAATGTTCCATGTATAAGTTCGCCAGTATGGCACTGAGTGGCGAGCCCATGGGTAGACCAAAAGTCTGTTGAAAGAGGTGATTTTCGAAAGAGAAGCACGTAAAGCCGACACATAGTTCAACGAGGTCGATGAAATCGCTGGCTGGAATAGGAAGATCAAGTCAATCCTGGTAGTGGTACTGTCATTCTGCCCCACACAGTAGTCCATCAGAATTTCCAGACATGTGGCAATGACATTCTCGAACAGCTGGAACTCCAAGATCTCCCAATCCTCAAGGTAGAGACTTATGTCCTTCCTGCCCTTGGGAATAAGAACCGTGTCAGTGTTGCAGGACATGGAAATGAGATGGTGAATGGAGGAAATAAAGAGCATCAATCACCCACAGTTAAGTAACCCTTCTAGTTATAGCAACTGATACTGGGCAGTTAGGTATGTTGTAATTGGATAGGTTATGGGTGATCTAGCTACATCAAGTGACCACCAGAGAATATCTTGTAAGTGGTGGGATTATATAAAAGCGTTTTTCCTTGATGGATATATCCATGTGTAACCTACCCCCCTTCATTCAATTAAACTAATATAATCTATACAGTCCACAATTAATTAGTAGCGCCATACTTGTGGGTGCTATCTAATTCATACTGGTCTCGGATAGATATGGATAAGATTGTGAGGTCGAAGGAACCACCTGCAGTGACCAGGGGTGGTTAAATTTTTTCACATATCTACATGGGGTGACTACGGTAAACAATATGATTGTTGTCTCCAAATGAGTTTACTTGTATGCATGTAATGTTGAGGTACATACAGGTAACCCCCTATAAAATTTTCCATACATGCTGCATCTGCACTACTTGCAGTGCTGAGGTCCTCTTGGGCACAGAGATAGAATTCCGGCCCTTTCATTCCTCCTAGAAACTATTCCTCCCTGCATCCCCCTTTTTTTATTCTTTTGTTTATTTTCTTTTCTTTTTTTTCTTAAAAACAAAAAGAAAAGAAGTAACCTAACCATCAAGAACCCAATCCATGAACCTACTACCCACGGGCCCCTTCTTGATACCGTATTCCATTCTGACCCTGCCTTGTTTTTTGACCACTCTTCAGACACTCCTGATACCCCTGTACCTCTTGTTGGTGCTGTGTCCTCACCTACTTCAGGTACCGGGATTTTGACTGACTCCTTCGATTTGTCTGACCTCCGCTTTCCTTTGACTATGCTTCCGGCCTCTCCCTCTACTGTGCGGCAACATAAGAGACCAACATAAGAGAAAAATCCTTCGTTTCTATATACCCTTTTATATATTAACAAAGTACAAATAAGCCCATATAGGGAAAATCATTGATTTTGATGAAGAGATAGGTGATTATGCAGGATTGAAGGCAAGGAAATGTAAGATCAGATTCATTGAAATGTTACCTGTACTCAAGGTCAGATTGGACCTAATGTTTCTCTGATATTGCAATGTTTTTCCTTATTTTTCAAGTTTTTTTTTCGTTTTTGCATTGTTGAAGATGAATAAATGTAGGATCTGTTGCCTGTACTCAAAGTGGTATTTGAGTTTGTTCCTCAATATTACTACGATTATTTATTTTAACATTAATGAAGTCAAGAAGTATTCTCCTGTTCAGTTTATGGCCCTTAAACATTTTCATTGATAAACATTAGTCACTGGGCAAGTAGTAGTGACATAACTGGAGTTTACCCCTGTCCCCCCACCCTTGAATTTTATGGGGTGACACTAAAGATGCTGCCTTGGGTGACATGAGAGATTCCATCCCTGGTGGCACCATCTCTAGCGATGCCTCTGTTCTTTTGCCTCCTCCCAGGTTTCTGCCTCTTCTGTGCCCTCCCACACTTCTTCTCCAGTTCCCTACACTCTTTCGTCCCCCCAACTTTGGTACAGTCCATTACTGTCCCAATCTTTACTCACCCTCCTCCTTCTATCTCCAATATTGTCTCCCATACAACGTCTTCAAATACAGAAACACTTGAAGCTATCTCAGAATATATTGCAGAGACTAAACTTTCAATGGACATTAGTCCACCTCCTGTTCCTTCTCTTCCCTCTCCTCCATCTACACAAGTTTCTTCATAGCTCTCCGTTTCTTTGATGATTGAGCATTTTCCAATGCCACCACACATAGACTTTTCTAACCCCCTCTAGTCCGTAGGTGCCCTTACCTGCATATTCCTGGTATTTTCCTTGTTGCCAATCATGGCCTATTTACAGTGGAATATCCGCAGCCTTAGGGGTAATCGGGGTGAGCTTCAGATGTTGCTTTCCCGGTTTTCCCCTGTTCGTGTTTGCTTACAAGAACCAAAATTACACTCAGCCGTTTTCCAACCCATCTCAGGCTATAATTTATTGTATTCTTCGGATCCCCTTTTTTGATGGGACCTTTAATAAATTTCCCCTTTTTCTATACAATTTATATTCCCTACCCTTATCCCACCTTACTCCCAAAACATATAACCCCCGCCAAATTTTGGTTCAGGCCTAATAAAAATATAATATTATTTAACATGAGAACAAAAATTTGAAATAAGGAAAAAAATCCCTTTTCCTTTTATGAAATTTTGAAAAGGGTTCCCCTGCCCCCCAAAAATTTTTTGGATAAGACCCCTCCCTTTCCCCCCAATTATCCTCAAAACCAAAACCTTTTTGCCAGGGGCCCTTTCCCCCCAATTCATTTTTCCCCCGGGGATTTCCCCTTTTTCCCCTTTACATAAATACCTCCCAAATCTTTAAACTAAAACCCCCCTTTTTCTATCCAAAAATTCTTCCCCCCCCGGCCTCACCAGAAACTAAAATACCGAATTACAGAAAAAAAAATTATATCAAAAAAATTTTCCTCTTGAAAAAAACCCCTTTCTTCAGTTTTTTTCCGGAAGATTCCTCAACATAATTAAAACCCCCCCTATCCAAAGCGGGAAAATTCTGGATTTTAATGCCAAATTTTCATCCATTACAAAATTTCCCAAAGTTTAAATGGGGTATTTGATTTTTACTTTTCCCCTTTCCTCCCCAAAATTTCACCCCTTTTTTTAAACCCCTTCTCACTTTTGAATTTTCGGGGGGTTTTTAAAAATCCCTTTAAGTAATTCCCCCAAAATGAAAAAATTTTTCCACTCCCCAACCAAACCCCCAAAAAAAAACCAAAAAAAAATTTTCCCCCCAAAAAAAAAAGGAAAACCCCAAGTAAAATATGATTAGGGGGGAATCCCCTTAAGGCTAACTTGTAAAGTTTTAAAAAATAAAAAGGGAAAGGGCCCAAAAAAAAGGGGCCAAGAGAGCACTCTTCATCTTTTTCTATAAAAAGGGGAATATGTCCCAAAGCATTTTTAAAAAATTGGCCAAAAAAATTTTTGGTTTCCCGGCCCATACAAATAAAAAAAACCCAATTACCCCCTTTTTTAAAAACCTTTTCCCAACCAGGGGGGGAGAGTAAAAATTTTTTAAAACCGGAAATCCAGAAAATTTTTTCCCCCCAAAAATTCCCCCAAAAAAAAACAACCCCCCCCCAAAAAAAGGGGGGGGTGCCCCTACATAAGAACCATACAAATTTCAGGGGAAAATTTAACCCCTAAAACAAAAATTTACAAAACCCCCAAAATTTAAAGGGGAAATAAAAAACCCCAAATTTTTTAAACCCCCCTTCCCCGTTTTTCCCCTCACCCCCCCCCTTTTAATGTTCCAACCTTTCCAGGGGGGCCCCTACCCCAAAATTTAGTAAACCCCCTAAACACCACCACCCACCATACAAAACATCAACTTATTCCCAAAAAAAATTAAAATAATTTGATATTCCCCCCCCAAACTTTCCCTTGCCCCCCCAAAAAAAACCCCCCAACCCAAAGAAAAACCCTCGTTTTTTTCCCTTTTCCTCTCCCCATGCAAAAACCAATGCACAAAAAAGGCCCTAAATCTGGAATTCCCATTACCTTAAATAAAAGAAACACTCCTTTTTAAAAAATTCAAGCTCTTCTCAAAGTAAACTTACCAACCAAAACCAAATAAATACTGAATAACTGAACCTTAAAATTGTATATCTTAAATGTTTTCAAAATTTAAAACCAAAATGTTAAACCAAAAACCCAATCTAACTTTTTATTTTTTAAAAACACACCTAACAGAATACCCATTCTACTGAATTACAAAAAAATGCAACCAAAGACCGTCTTTGTACTACTCACTTGGCTTTTTTGTAACAGTTTACATTAGTTTTTTTATGATTTATCATTGCTTAGTTTCTTAAGTTTAAATTTTAAGCCACCCGTAAAGCTTGCTAGTATAAGTGGGTTTGGAGCTGCTCTTATCTGATTTTTTTTTGACCTTGTAATGTGCTCAAAATTTTAAAAAATAAAAAAAAAATAAATAAATTTGTTCATAACTCGCTGCATTTCACTGCAGCCCCTATCCCCTTGAATAATGGTTAACAAATGTTTTTTGTATCTTCTCCCTTTTCGGGGCCCTTGTCTATCCCCGATTTTGCCTTTTTGCTTCATCCTTAACCCCCCACCACTTCTGTTACTTGGGGATTTTTAACCCCCCATTTCTTTGGGGGTCTCATTTTTAAAAAATAACATTCTTTGGGGGATTTTCGCTTCTCACCCCCCCCATCTTTTAAAAAGGGGGCCCCCCATTTTTTACCCATACTCATACTCTCTTTTGCATCGACTATCGATCTGCTCTCTTTCCCCCGCACTAGATTTTGTTTGGTCTGTTTGTTGTATAGAACACAGGGTTATCTCTAGGCTTTATTTAAATAGAATCTTTTAGTACTTCGCAACAACAAAAAAATGACTAGTAATCTAATAACTGTTCTAAAAGGGCGGCGATGTCTTGCATATGCAAGAGAAAATTATAACTACAGGCCCCCTATTTTAAAACCCCATGAAACTGCACACTTTTAAAGGATAAATAAAAGAATTACACCCATGTGTTTGGGGCCCATAACACACACCAACTGTTGTTGTTGTTTAAGGGCCCCCGGGGGTGGTGCAGTATTATCCCGTGCGCCCCACGGAGCAGTACACTACAACCCCCCTTCTAAAATATCAAGGGCAGAATCTCCCAAATGTTAGGGGGGCGGTTTTACCTCCCCCAAACCCTTTATAGCCCTTGAGTCCTTCACCAGGTCAAAATTTTCCAAGGGGTTTGACTAACTCTGGAGCAGAATCCTCTATTTCTGTAGGGGGGAGTCTCAAGGGGGTTTCCCTGAGAAAATGAAGCATCTTTTACTCTATTGTGTATCTTGGATTCCACACTAAGGGGATTTCAAATGGGGCTAAATGTCTTGTGATACTTAGTCTCTTCACATTTTTGGAAGAATGGGGGCGTAATGTGGATTAGTTTGCAGGACCCCTTCCCTCTTCCACTAAAGGATCAGTCTTGTTAATCCTGCGGTGACCTTTAGGAAACGGGTCCAGGATGACATAACAAGTGGGATGGGGCCCCCTAGGGGAAACGGTGAATAGTTGAAGTCTTTCATGAGGGTTCATTAGTAGTGTGCACAGCATGATCAAATAAGTAAAGGCATCGGGTGGACATTTCCATGTTGAACAGGTAGATTGCGCGATTTCAATTCTTTGAAACTCCCTTCCTAAAAAACCATTGAACCGCTCCACTTGACCATTCCCTTGAGGGTTGAGTTTGTTGTTTGCTGCGGGCAAACCTTTGCTACCCAAAAAAACCCCTTTAAATTTCGTTATCAAACGAGGCCCCCCTCCTGAATGGATATAAGCGGATCCCAAAAATAAAGAAAAATGTAAAAAGACAACAAATAACTTTTGAAGCAGTCATTTTTGCACGGGGGAAACAAAGGGAAACCTTGAATATTCATCTCTATTTAAGGAAATATTATTCGATTTATGCTTGGAAAGGGGTTTCCTTTGAAATCTATATTCGTCCCCAAAAAGGGCGGGGTGGTTTTTATGAGATAGTCTTTTTTGGCTGATGAAAGTTGGGCTTGCCTCTGCACGTACTCTGAGTCTGTTCACTTGTCGCACATCTTCCACTGAGTAGGGCATGTTCTTTGATTTAAACAAAATGGTACAGGCACATAACCCGGGGTGACACAAACCCTGGGGCATGAGAGTGATTGAAAAAATCATGACATGCTGTCCACAGTGGGACCTAGAAATCATCGGTGAGATGTTCTCTTGACCCGTTCGGTAAAAATACAAATCAAAACACATATTTCCATCCTCCAGCAAAATTTTCTTCCCTTTTTTTTTACCCCTACTTTTGGCTTTTTGTCAACATTTACTCACGGACCATTGGTCAGTTTTAGGTGAAATGTCTCCCAGAAAAAATAATCCTCCAGTGGCAAAATGCTTCATATGGCCGGGGCTTCCTTTTCTACGCAGCGTAACATTTTCTCTGATCCCGAAAAATTTTCGAAAAAAAGGGTTTGGTCGCCTGCCGAGATAAACGCAGCCAAGGGAATGTCAGATGCATCCGTTTTCCCCTTCGAATGGGAGGGGCTCACAATGGTTTGAACTACTGGTTTTCAATGTCCTGTTTTGAGAGTATGGAAATGGCTTCTTTCCCTTTGTCACAGGAAAAGTGGTAGCATCAAAAGGGTGGGCTTTTCCCGAATAGTTGTAGATCCATTGGATAATAACAAACAGACAAGAGTTCTTTAAGGGCTTTTTGTCTTTGGGGATTGGAAATTTCCCCAGAGGTCTAGTCATTCAGGGGCTGGGAATATTTAACCCCTTCCACACATAACCAAGGATGTAAGCCTTTTTGAAAAAATGCACTTTTTCCTCATTTCAACGATATTTTTCTTCTGGGCGGCTTCCAAAAAATTATCAAAAGGGTTTCATCTGGTCCCCCTGGGTCCCTTGCCCCAAATGGTAACATTATCTAAATACGCAAAAATTCCCCATGAGTTGCTCTTCTGAATGAGTAATCCATAATTCTTTGGGAAGCAGGCTCCCCATTGGGACCCCAAAAAGGGGGACCGGGTAAACTGTACGGGCCTGAAACGTGTGTTGGTTTATTTCCCATTCCTTATAGGGATTTGATGATGGCATTTGTAGATCTTTTGTGCTAAAACAAGTACTGAGCAATTTTGTTCACTGTTTCATCAAATTCGAGGTAGAGGGTACCCATCAAGAAGTGTAAATTTGTTGATTGTCTCCAGAATAAGGATAGCCAGTCCTCTGTTTCCTATAACATCCTTAACAAACAACAACTGTGCATGCCAAGGGGAATTACTCGGTTCTATAATACCCTCCTTCTCAGCCTCTGAGTTTTCTTCCTCAATGAACATCCGATCCTCATAAGAATAGCAGGTGACTTAGCTGATATAGGATGGCAATCCGCGGTAAAAATTTGCAAACAGCTTTGGTTGGTCTACCCTTAAAGTGCAAAATCCACAGACAACAAAGGAGGCAGTTCACCTCCATATGTTAAGGTAACACACCATACAGCTTCTGAAAATCCTGACCAAGGATAACATCAGAGCACAGTTGTGGCAGAATAGCTAATGTACATCTTGATAGTCCTTTCCATTAATCTGAGATTTACCTTTAAACAAAACCCTAAGGTCTGAATAGAGAGAGATATTGATGCCATGGAAACGTACTTGATGAGTAATGTACAGTCAAGGAGTGGCGTTTAACTAAGTCCAGGTTGATGAAAACCTGAGCTGCCACTATCAATAAGACATCTACTTCTGTTCCTTTTATGAATACTTTCACAAATGTCTTTGACAGTGAATTTGGAGTAGCTGCAGAAGTCACTGTTTTCTAGAGTCGCATGATCACTGGAATGTGTGGAGGCACTAGCTCTTGTTGATGCATTAGCATAACATACTTCAGCAAAGTGACCTTTCTTGTGGCATTTATGGCACATTGCTTTACGAGCAGGACCACTTTGGACGTGGATGTCTTGAAAAACCACAAAAGAACACCCCCGTACCTGCTGCGCTGTCACCGAGGGGGTTTCACCAATAAAATTCATTGCAAGAGTCTTGGTAGGAATGCAGGAAGGCTGGGTGGTACTGTATACTTCAGAATTCTTCTGGCTGAATCTAGAGCTCTTGCCTGGTCAAAGGCAGTGGCTAAGTCGAGAGTTTATTTTTCTAATAAACGCTGCCTTATTATTGGTGATTGCAGGCCACTGATAAAAGCATCCCTGATGAACTCTTCACAAGTGGAAGTGATAGTCATTACATAAAAATTTCAGTGCTTGAAGGTATTCCTCTAAGGACTCATCAATTTTGCGGGTGGCGAGTTGCAAGGCGATAGCAAGGCTTATACCTTGACAACAACCTAAATTTCAGCACCCATATCCAGCATATAGCCAAAAAAGTATCCAAAACGGTTGGGATCTCTCCAAGATACGATACAAAACGTGCCGCAAAATGCCCTTCTCCACCAAATACCACTCACTTATTTATCCATACCTCACCTATGCTATTTGTCCCTGGGGATCAACTGCAGCAACACACCTAAAGCCAATAATAACCCAACAAAAAGCTGCGTAAAAATTAATCACTAAATCCCATCCCTGGCAGCACACCCCCCCACTCTTCAAAGATCTAAACTTACTCCCAGTTCAGTACATCCACACTTATTTACGGGTGCAACCCTATTCTACAGGGCCTTAAACTCTAATATCAACCCTTGACCTAAAACGCTTTTTTGGGATAGTTGTGACAGAACCCACAGACATAACACCAGACACAAACATCTCTACACATTCCCCGTGTCCGACTAAACCTTACAAAAATTCAATGTATGTCAAAGGCCCCAAATCTGGAATACCCCACCTGAGAACTCTAGAACTGCAGACACATTCATCACCTTCAAAACTACCATTAGAAAACATCTTATCTCCCTGATACACCCCGTCAACTAACTACACGAATACCACCTGGTGGTTCACACTTACACTCGCTCACTCATTTGACCATAAACAGAAATATTAATCTCAGTCTTAAAATAATGAATCCTGTGATACTCCAATACTGAAACTATATACTGTGCCAAAACAAAAGCATTCACATTGCTAAACTCATAAACTAGTTATTTAGTCACTTAGCCATAATACCAACTTACCTCATAATTTGTAATATTTTACAATTAAGAATAAAACTAAGTATGCCCGAAATGCCTAGCCATGCTAAGCGTTCTAGTGGTACACTCTGTAATCACAATTTTACTACATGTAAACCACACAATAACCAAATTTCTGTAAACTCAGCATTGTAATCCTTTATAGAGAATAAACTTTTGAATTTGAATTTGAATTTGTAGGTTTAATATACTGAGACTTGAGGGTTTTGATAGCATCTTCATAGGTTTTACACTCAGAAATAGCCTCATATATTTTAGGTGACACAAAATTGATGAGCAGACTTAGTTTATCTAGATGCTTTTTTAGGAAGGACTCCCAAGAAGTTTTCAAAAGTCTTAAACCAGTGCTTCCATTCCTGAGCAGCCGTTGATAAGTTGGGGTCACAGTCTAGCCTCACAGGTTGTAAACGCTCCATGTTGTGATGTAGTCTAGCGCAGGATCACCACCAGGTAGCCCAGGATTCTATGTTCTATAAATTGTTGTGATAGAAACACTGGCCTTATCTCTAGGCTTTATTGAACATAGAATCTTCATAGTACTGTCTTCACAACAAAGTATAATGGTAATCTAACTGAATGCTTCTACAGGGCAGGGTATGTGTGCACCTGCAACAAAGTTGATACTACAGGCAGAATTTAAACTCACCATGATCTGCATCCTAAGATAGGATGCTTAGGAGAAAGATCACATCATTAGTTGCAGCTCTGAATACCCACTTGTTGCTTGTTAAGGCCCCGAAAGGTCCCGACATTTTGAGTTCTTCTGCTAGTGCCCCCTACAATGGAGAGTCTCTACCCTGCCAAGTCGGTTAGACTTGGTTTACTTGGTCCCTTCATGTACTTGTTATTGAATTTAATTTGGTGAAGGGTCCACTATTGTTTTTTCTGCGAGATGTAGGATTGATATTGTCAAGAAACCTCAAGCCTAGCACATGGGTGATTTTGAAGGGCCGGAAAGTTGGGGGGGTACATTTTCTTAATTAGTTGATTCCCTGTATGATATGGTGGGGGTTGAGTACCGCGTGCATATGGAGAAAAGTTTAGTTCTAGGTCCTGCTGTTTAATTCTTTATTACTCTGTTCCTATTATGGATATCCTTTCAAATCCATCATGTGCCTGAGTAGTACTGGTACTATGGAGAAGGCTTGTTTCCCTGAGCTTGAGGTAGAGTGGTTGTCTGGCAGCGGAGGTCCAACATCTTAGTTTCTGGGTTCACTTGTGGTCATATCTGTTCAGTTAGTTTACCTTCAATTAGGCCTTCACTTGCCTTGAGTGGTTTTCTTGAGAAAATAGAGCTAGAGGTCCCTGCTTGCTGCGTTACTACACTTGAAGCATGAACTGTTTATATTTAAGATTTATTATTCTTAGTAATTTGAGCAACCTGAGGAAAAAAATCAGGAGAGGCATGCATGTATGCTCTTTTTCCTGATGTGGTGGTGAGGGGGTTGATTTATACACTGCTCCTAGAGTAAAATAAGTTATTCTAGGTACTTGTGTTATCTTTTATTACTGTTTGTTCTTCTGCGATACATTTATAGTATCACTGGAAGTTACTGTGTAAAACTATGGAAGGCTTTTTTTCCTGAGCTTGGGTTAAGTGGTTGTTGGCAGCGGAGGCCAGACATTCTAGTTATTCT
>NW_026474737.1:0-11084 GCF_026875155.1 Cherax quadricarinatus
AGCCCCAGCAGAGAGGGAGCCCTTGAAACCCCCAAGAAGGAGCCTTCCCAACCCCCAGAGGGGGACCCCCTTTTCCAAGCCCCGCAGAGAGGGAGCCCTTGCCAAGCCCCAGCAGGAGGGACGCCCTTCCCAAAGCCCCAGCAAGGGGACCCCTTGCCAGCCCCAGCAAGGGGGAAAACGCCCTTCCAAACCCCGCAGAGGGGGACCCCTTGTCAACCCCCCAAAAGGGGGGAAAAACGCCTTTCCCAACCCCCAGCAGATAGGGACCCCCCTGCCAAGCCCCAGCAGAGAGGGATCCCCCTTGCCAACCCCTAGCAGGAGGGACCCCTTTGCAAGCCCCGCAAGAGGACGCCAACACTCCCCCGAGTTCAAAACGGCCCCCCCCAAAAGCCCGATAAAGAATTTCCCGCAGAGCGGAAAAATGGAGCTGGCTTAAGTAAGCCGATGAACAGGTGCCCCTCCTGTAGAGTGCCCGGAAGGCTAAATACATGAGGACAAGCGTCCCAGTGAGAACGGGGGAAATTTGTCACTGATACTCAGAGAGATATTTTAGAGATTTTGCCACCGAAGTGGCTAGTTTATTGTGCACCCCATATCCATCCTGTGGACGGTAGCGCGAGAGCATGTGGATACTAGGCCCCAAAGGGTTAACAGGAATACATATGGATTTATATCTACATATCTATAGTTCACTTATCTGTTACAAGCAAATTTAGGAAATTTGCTTAGTATATCTGGTATTTTATTTTCATTAATAAGATATCTTGACATGTCACATAGGTTATTATACTGTCTGTCTCTGTATTCCTCAATAAGTGGACAATTAAGCACATAGTGTTCAAGAGAGTGACCATATGCCTGATCACATAATTTACATTTATTTTGATCATCATCTGTGTGTCTCCCAAACTGCCAGAAGTACTTGTAACCAAGCCTAAGCCTGGCCTCTACAACATCAGTCAGTCTGTTCACATTGCAAGTTGCTCCATAAACATACTTATCTACGTTCATGTTATCATAGTGGGTTATAGATCTACTCAGGCTTCTAATTGCATTCCTATAACAATCATATTCATTATTTACTTCTCTCCTAATATTATTCCTAATGCTAGACACAGTTATACCAAAGTTATATTCTACGTTCTCCTTCTGGATACTCTTCTTGGCTAACATTTTATATCATCCTGTCTACCATCTTACTAGCATATTATAACCAAGTCATTGCCATTTTTATTTTTATCATTTTTTTTATTATTATTTTGCTACCTTAATTTGTGTATTTTATCCTGTCAATTTAAATCTAATTATACTCTAATTCTTGTAAACAACTCATATAAGACCTCAGTGCAATTACAATTGAGAGTCTTGTTCCTTTATTATATTATTAGATTAATCACAGTTTTTCTCTAGCTCATTCTAGCTCATTACATAGTCAATACCAAATTCACTATACTAGACCATAGTGCAATTACTAGTGAGAGACTGGTGCTATTTGTAATTTGTATTTTTATACTATTAGACTAAACCTAGTTGTACTATAGCTCTTTCTAGCTGGAGTTTACCTGGAGTTTACCTGGAGAGAGTTTCGGGGGTCAACGCCCCCGCGGCCCGGTCTGTGACCAGGCCTCCTGGTGGATCAGCCCCTGATCAACCAGGCTGTTGCTGCTGGCTGCACGCAAACCAACGTACGAGCCACAGCCCGGCTGATCAGGAACTGACTTTAGGTGCTTGTCCAGTGGCAGCTTGAAGACTGCCAGGGGTCTGTTGGTAATCCCCCTTATGTGTGCTGGGAGGCAGTTGAACAGTCTCGGGCCCCTGACACTTATTGTATGGTCTCTTAACGTGCTAGTGACACCCCTGCTTTTCATTGGGGGGATGGTGCATCGTCTCCCAAGTCTTTTGCTTTCAGAGTGAGTGATTTTCGTGTGCAAGTTCGGTACTAGTCCCTCTAGGATTTTCCAGGTGTATATAATCATGTATCTCTCCCTCCTGCATTCCAGGGAATACAGGTTAGAAACCTCAAGCGCTCCCAGTAATTGAGGTGTTTTATCTCCGTTATGCGCGCCGTGAAAGTTCTCTGTACATTTTCTAGGTCGGCAATTTCACCTGCCTTGAAAGGTGCTGTTAGAGTGCAGCAATATTCCAGCCTAGATAGAACAAGTGACCTGAAGAGTGTCATCATGGGCTTGGCCTCCCTAGTTTTGAAAAAGAGTTAGAAACAGAAATACAAATAGCTAGAGCTTCATTTAAGGTTATTAATATAATATTCAAGAGGTTGCTAGTAGAATTGCAGTAAATCAACCATTCAAATCATTATGAAGCTGTGTGTAGTCTGTGGTCAGTCAAACAAACGGGCTTCCACATGGATAAATTGTCATTTTTGTGGAAATTGGTGTCACGCTCCTTGTGCAGATATCCCAGAACTAGCTACAAGCAGTATTAAAACAGAGAAGTGTTTTTGGGTATGCCCAAATGAGGAAAATCTGTGGACTAAAATCACAAGGTATTAAAAGAGGATAAAAATCAAAGCTGCTTTCATAAAAAACCCGGAAGCTTTCTACAACAATGGGAACATAAAAAGTCTGGGCTGAAAGGTACTGCCCTTGATATGGCCATGTAGTCAGAAACTGTAAGGCTGGAGGTGATGTACTGGTAGTCAGTAAATGTGGGGCTGATAGTGCTGTCCTGGGAGACAGTAATGGTGAAGCTGGAGGTGCTGTCCTGGGAGACAGAAATGGTGAAGCTGGAGATAACTGTCCTGGAGACAGTAATGGTGAAGCTGGAGATTTTGTCCAGGTAGTCGGAATTATACGCAGGAAGGAATACATATAAATGACCTCATAGAGGACAGGAGCCATAGTAGGGAAACAAGTGTAGTCAAAGATAAGATAAAACCAATATTGCAAACTAGAAATACCGCAGGAAATAGCAAACAAGAGGACTCCAATAGCAATAGTGAGGATAAATTACCAAAAACAACTGGGTGGAGCTCCATATGTTGGTGCTAGGGAGGATAGGTATAAGACAGGGAAACATGCACCACAGGGAATACAGTCACAGAAACCCAAGGCAAACGGAAACCAAGCCTGTGCACATACTATGCACTTGGTATCTGCTGGCATAGGAAATCTGGAAAATCAGATGGGACATGCAACTATGACCACCCTAGAAAATGTCATGCCCATATGACAACAGGAAAATGCAAAACTCCCTTCCTGTAAGCTTTTTCACCCTGAAATGTGTACCTCTTCAGTACAGGAAAGACTGTGCTATAACTTAAATTGCCAGGCATACCATCTAAATGGGACAAAAAGATACAAAACATCCAGGCCATGGGAAAACCTGGGTAGCCACAGCCACTCAAGAGGGAGAGGTTTTTTAGTGCCAGGAAGGAAAAAAACTGGCAGGAAATGGCAGAAATCGTACACCAAATCCAGTCATTCCTGGAGTGGAACCACAGTCGATGGCCTCCACTCCAAACCAACAGATACAGATACTAATGCCGGAAAAAAAAATCCCCCCCCAGTACCAACAATACCACCACTCCGATAACATTCTTCTTTGCAAATAAACAGGGTCTAAAGCCAGCAACAAACAACAAAATACCTTTCATCCGTGGACTGCTTGCAGAGGCAAAGGCAATGTTCGCGGCTTTCACTGAGACCCACATAAAGGATCACTTGGACAACGAAATATGGATCCCAGGTTACAACCTATACAGATGTGAAAGAGTGAACAGGCAAAAGGGGGGGGTTGGCCTGTACATTGCAGAGTCACTTGTTTGCACAGAACTGCTTAATGCCTCAAATGACGTAGTGGAAGTTTTAGCAGTAAAGGTCGAGAACCAAAACTAGTCATTGTGGTAGTCTACAAGCCTCTGGATGCACATCCCAGCAATTCCAGGAACAGCTGTTTAAAATTGCCACTGTCTGGAAAATCTTCCAGCTCCTGCACCCAACATCTTGCTCCTGGGGGTTTTCAACTTAAGGCACCTAAAATGGAGGAATATAGCAAATAATATGTTGCAGTAATAACACCAGGAGGCAGCTCAACACTCACACGAGCTTTTAATCTCTGCACAAAATTCAATTTAAACCAGCAAATAATAGAGCCACTAGACTGGAGGGAATACACTAGACCTCATCTTCACTAACAATGATGATCTGATAAGAAATGTCACCATATCAAAAACAATATACTCAATCACAACATAATTGAGGTTCAGACATGTATGCGTGGAGCCCCAGACCGACAAATGAGACTAGTCACGAGGGAGCATTCACCAAATTCAACTTCAATAACAAAAACATAAAGTGGGACCAAGTAAACCAAGTCCTAACCGATATAAGCTGGGAAGATATACTAAGCAACACAGACCCAAACTTATGCCTAGAACAGATTAACTCGGTGGCACTCGATGTATGCACAAAGGCTTATTCCTCTAAGAAAAAGGAGGAGTAGATGTAAAATAGAAAGAGACAGGCGCTCCCTTTACAGGCGACGGAAAAGAATAACAGAGCGGCTAAAAGAGGTCAATATATCTGAAAATGCGCAGGGAGACACTGGTCAGAGAAATAGCAAGCATCGAACTTAAGCTAAAAGAATCCTTTAGGATTTCAGGAATCGCGGGAAGAAACTAAAAGCCATAAATGAAATCGAAAGAAACCCAAAGTATTTCTTCTCCTTTGCCAAATCAAAATCGAGAACAACGTCCAGTATTGGGCCCCTACTTAAACAAGATGGGTCCTACACAGATGACAGCAAGGAAATGAGTGAGCTACTAAAGTCCCAATATGACTCAGTTTTTAGCAAGCCGCTAACCAGACTGAGAGTCGAAGATCAAAATGAATTTTTCATGAGAGTGCCACAAAATTTGATTAACACAAGCCTATCCGATGTTATCCTGACGCCAAATGACTTCGAACAGGCGATAAATGACATGCCCATGCACTCTGCCCCAGGGCCAGACTCATGGAACTCTGTGTTCATCAAGAACTGCAAAAAGCCCCTATCACGAGCCTTTTCCATCCTATGGAGAGGGAGCATGGACACGGGGGTCGTCCCTCAGTTACAAAAACAAACAGACATAGCCCCACTCCACAAAGGGGGCAGTAAAGCAACAGCAAAGAACTACAGACCAATAGCACTAACATCCCAAATCATAAAAATCTTTTAAAGGGTCCTAAGAAACAAGATCACCACGCATCTAGAAACCCATCAGTTACACAACCCAGGGCAACATGGGTTTAGAACAGGTCGCTCCTGTCTGTCTCAACTATTGGACCACTACGACAAGGTCCTAAATGCACTAGAAGACAAAAAGAATGCAGATGTAATATATACAGACTTTGCAAAAGCCTTCGACAAATGTGGGCCATGGTGTAATAGCGCCACAAAAATGCGTGCTAAAGGAATAACAGGAAAAGTCGGGTCGTTTGGATCTATAATTTCCTCACTAACAGAACACAGAGAGTAGTCGTCAACAGAGTAAAGTCCGAGGCAGCTACGGTGAAAAGCTCTGTTCCACAAGGCACAGTACTCGCTCCCATCTTGTTCCTCATCCTTATATCCGACATAGACAAGGATGTCAGCCACAGCACCGTGTCTTCCTTTGCAGATGACACCCGAATCTGCATGACAGTGTCTTCCATTGCAGACACTGCAAAGCTCCAGGCAGACATCAACCAAATCTTTCAGTGGGCTGCAGAAAACAATATGAAGTTCAACGATGAGAAATTTCAATTACTCAGATATGGTAAACATGAGGAAATTAAATCTTCATCAGAGTACAAAACAAATTCTGGCCACAAAATAGAGCGAAACACCAACGTCAAAGACCTGGGAGTGATCATGTCTGAGGATCTCACCTTCAAGGACCTAACATTGTATCAATCGCATCTGCTAGAAAAATGACAGGATGGATAAAAAGAACCTTCAAAACTAGGGAGGCCAAGCCCATGACTCCACACTCTTCAGGTCACTTGTTCTATCTAGGCTGGAATATTGCTGCACACTAACAGCACCTTTCAAGGCAGGTGAAATTCCCGACCTAGAAATGTACAGAGAAATTTCACGCGCGCATAACGGAGATAAAACACCTCAATTATTGGGAGCGCTTGAGGTTCCTGAACCTGTATTCCCTGGAACGCAGGAGGGAGAGATACATGATTATATACACCTGGAAAATCCTAGAGGGACTAGTACCGAACTTGCACACGAAAATCACTCATTACGAAAGCAAAAGACTTGGCAGACGATGCACCATCCCCCCAATGAAAAGCAGGGGTGTCACTACACTTAAGAGACCTCAATAGGTTTCGGGGGCCCGAGACTTTTCAACTGCCTCCCAGCACACATAAGGGGGATTACCAACGACCCCTGGCAGTCTTCAAGCGGGCCTGGACAAGCACCTAAAGTCAGTTCCGGATCACCCCGGGTGTGGCTTGTTTGTTGGTTTGCGTGCAGCCACAGAAAACACCTGGTTGATCAGGCCTGTTCCACCGGGAGGGGGTTCAGCCCGGGGCCGGGGGGGGCGTTGCCCCCCGGAAACTCTCCCCAGGAAAAACCAGGTAAACATGAGGGGAAATTAAATCTTATCGGTAAAAAAAAATTCTCCCACAAAAAAAGAGAAAAACCCAAAGTCAAAGCCCTGCGAGTGTTTATGTTGGAGGGGATCTCAACTTAAAGGACCTAAAATGTATCAATCGCTCGCTAGAAAAATGACAGGATGGATAATGAGACCTTCAAACAGGGAGGCCAAGCCCATGATGACACTCTTCAGGTCACTTGTTCTATTAGGGGGAATATTGCGCACTAACAGCACCTTTCAAGGCAGGTGAAATTCCCGACCTAAAAAATGAACAGGAATTTTCACGGGCGCTAACGGAGTAAAAAAACCCCTCAATTACGGGGAGCGCTTGAGGTTTCTAAACCTGTATTCCCTGGAACGCAGGAGGGAGAGATACATGATTATATACACCTGGAAAATCCTAGAGGGACTAGTACCGAACTTGCACACGGAAAATCACTCAATACGAAAGCAAAAGACTTGGCAGACGATGCACCATCCCCCCAATGAAAAGCAGGGGTGTCACTAGAACGTTAAGAGACCATACAATAAGTGTCAGGGGCCCGAGACTGTTCAACTGCCTCCCAGCACACATAAGGGGGATTACCAACAGACCCCTGGCAGTCTTCAAGCTGGCACTGGACAAGCACCTAAAGTCAGTTCCTGATCAGCCGGGCTGTGGCTCGTACGTTGGTTTGCGTGCAGCCAGCAGCAACAGCCTGGTTGATCAGGCGGTGATCCACCAGGAGGCCTGGTCACAGACCGGGCCGCGGGGGCGTTGACCCCCGAAACTCTCTCCAGGTAAACTCCAGGTTATCCATCCTGTCATTTTACTAGCAGATGCGATTGATACAATGTTATGGTCCTTGAAGGTGAGATCCTCCGACATAATCACTCCCAGGTCTTTGACGTTGGTGTTTCGCTCTATTTTGTGGTCAGAATTTGTTTTGTACTCTGATGAAGATTTAATTTCCTCATGTTTACCATATCTGAGAAATTGAAATTTCTCATCGTTGAACTTCATATTGTTTTCCGCAGCCCACTGAAAGATTTGGTTGATGTCCGCCTGGAGCCTTGCAGTGTCTGCAATGGAAGACACTGTCATGCAGATTCGGGTGTCATTTGCAAAGGAAGACACGGTGCTGTGGCTGACATCCTTGTCTATGTCGGATATGAGGATGAGGAACAAGATGGGAGCTAGTACTGTGCCTTGTGGAACAGAGCTTTTCACCGTAGCTGCCTCGGACTTTACTCTGTTGACGACTACTCTCTGTGTTCTGTTAGTGACGAAATTATAGATCCATCGACCGACTTTTCCTGTTATTCCTTTAGCACACATTTTGTGCGCTATTACGCCATGGTCACACTTGTCGAAGGCTTTTGCAAAGTCTGTATATATTACATCTGCATTCTTTTGTCTTCTAGTGCATTTAGGACCTTGTCGTAGTGATCCAATAGTTGAGACAGACAGGAGCGACCTGTTCTAAACCCATGTTGCCCTGGGTTGTGTAACTGATGGGTTTCTAGATGGGTGGTGATCTTGCTTCTTAGGACCCTTTCAAAGATTTTTATGATATGGGATGTTAGTGCTATTGGTCTGTAGTTCTTTGCTGTTGCTTTACTGCCCCCTTTGTGGAGTGGGCTATGTCTGTTGTTTTTAGTAACTGAGCGACGAACCCCCGTGTCATGCTCCCTCTCATAGGATGGAAAAGGCTCGTGATAGGGGCTTCTTGCAGTTCTTGATGAACACAGAGTTCCATGAGTCTGGCCCTGGGGCAGAGTGCATGGGCATGTCATTTATCGCCTGTTCGAAGTCATTTGGCGTCAGGATAACATCGGATAGGCTTGTGTTAATCAAATTTTGTGGCTCTCTCATAAAAAATTCATTATGATCTTCGACTCTCAGTCTGGTTAGCGGCTTGCTAAAAACTGAGTCATATTGGGACTTGAGTAGCTCACTCATTTCCTTGCTGTCATCTGTGTAGGACCCATCTTGTTTAAGTAGGGGCCCAATACTGGACGTTGTTCTCGATTTTGATTTGGCATTGGAGAAGAAATACTTTGGGTTTCTTTCGATTTCATTTATGGCTTTTAGTTATTCCCACGATTCCTGACTCCTAAATGATTCTTTTAGCTTAAGTTCGATGCTTGCTATTTCTCTGACCAGTGTCTCCCTACACATTTCAGATATATTGACCTCTTTTAGCCGCTGTTATTCTTTTCCGTCGCCTGTAAAGGGAGCGCCTGTCTCTTTCTATTTTACATCTACTCCTCCTTTTTCTTAGAGGAATAAGCCTTGTGCATACATCGAGTGCCACCGAGTTAATCTGTTCTAGGCATAAGTTGGGGTCTGTGTTGCTTAGCGTATCTTCCCAGCTTATATCGGTTAGGACTTAGTTTACTTGGTCCCACTTTATGTTTTTGTTATTGAAGTTGAATTTGGTGAATGCTCCCTCGTGACTAGTCTCATTTTGTCGGTCTTGGGCTCCACGCATACATGTCTGAACCTCAATTATGTTGTGATCTGAGTATATTGTTTTTGATATGGTGACATTTCTTATCAGATCATCATTGTTAGTGAAGATGAGGTCTAGTGTATTCTCCAGTCTAGTAGGCTCTATTATTTGCTGGTTTAAATTGAATTTTGTGCAGAGATTTAAAAGCTCGTGTGAGTGTGAGTTTTCATCAGAGCTGCCTCCTGGTGTCATTACTGCAACAATATTATTTGCTATATTCCTCCATTTTAGGTGCCTTAAGTTGAAATCCCCCAGGAGCAAGATGTTGGGTGCAGGAGCTGGAAGATTTCCAGACAGTGGTCAATTTTTAACAGCTGTTCCTGGAATTGCTGGGATGTTGCATCCGGAGGCTTGTAGACTACCACAATGACTAGGTTTTGGTTCTCGACCTTTACTGCTAAAACTTCCACTACATCATTTGAGGCATTAAGCAGTTCTGTGCAAACAAGTGACTCTGCAATGTACAGGCCAACCCCCCCCCTTTTGCCTGTTCACTCTGTCACATCTGTATAGGTTGTAACCTGGGATCCATATTTCGTTGTCCAAGTGATCCTTTATGTGGGTCTCAGTGAAAGCCACGAACATTGCCTTTGCCTCTGCAAGCAGTCCACGGATGAAAGGTATTTTGTTGTTTGTTGCTGGCTTTAGACCCTGTATATTTGCAAAGAAGAATGTTATCGGACTGGTGGTATTGTTGGTACTGGGGGGGGGATTTTTTTTCCGGCATTTATATCTCAATACATAGTCAATACCAAATTCACTATATTAGACCATAGTGCAATTACTAGTGAGAGACTGGTGCTATTTTTAATTTGTATTTTTATATTATTAGATTAAATTCAGTTGTACCATAGCTCATTCTACCTCAAGACATAGTCAATACCAAATTCACTATATTAGACCATAGTGCAATTACTAGTGAGAGACTAGTGCTATTTTTCATTTGTATTTTTATATTATTAGATTAAACCTATTGTACTTTAGCTCACTCTAGCTCAAAACATAGACTCCACGAAAGTCATTATTAGACCTTAGTGCAATTACAAGTGAGAGTCTTGTTCTATTTTTAATTTGTATTTTTATATTACTAGTTTATACCTAGTTGTACTTTAGTTCACTCCAGCACAACACATAGACAACATCAACTTCATTATGTGTAGTAGTGACTATACCCTACATGACCAAAATACTCTAGCTATATACTTGTCCAAACTTCCTACCACTAAAGATATCAGTATTAGAACTCAACACACAACTCAGGATATAAATAACCATAATTTAAACATAGAAGATGATTGATCACGTTGACCCTGATCTAAACCTCCATAATCTGACACCCAATCAAAACCTATTGGAAAGTAACTGCCTTTATTACACAGCATCACAAGCCACCACTATCCTAAACAATGCTAAAAGTCTATCAGTACTTAACTACAACATCAGGTCCTTAAGCAAACACTATGATGACCTCCTAGCACTCCTCGAATCACTAAAGACACCCTTCTCCTGTATTATTCTTACTGAGACCTGGCTTAAGCAGGACACAATAGATATCTACCCTCTACCAGGATACACAGTAATTCACAACTGCAGAACAAACCAAGTTGGGGGTGGTATTGCAATCTATTACTCTAACCAATTATCTTGTCTTAGCACTACTTGCTTTAGTGATGAATATTGGGAATACATTTTTGCTAATTTTACTGTAAAAAAACTTAAGACGCCTATAACAATCGGTGCCATTTACCGGATACCTCACACAAACATCCCAAATTTCAGTGAGAAATTAAAGTCACTAATAGCAAACAGACAAATGAATAAGCACCACCTTCTCTTAGCTGGAGACTTCAACATCAACCTTGGCTTACTAGATGATCAGACTGTAACTGATTTCATCAACAATATGAACAACACACTTCTCATACCAAGAATAACTAAACCAACCAGGCTCACTGAGACAAGTGCAACCATAATTGACAAATGGACCAATATCAGCCCCC